>JAQQST010002037.1:0-11029 GCA_028646485.1 Cryptoprocta ferox
TGTATACACAGCAGTGGGTTGTTTGTTTGACAGGGAGATGAACGAGGGAAGAAGAGGATGAGAAGAAGTTGGGGAAGGAAGGCGACATGGAGGAAACATGGGTCCTGGCAAATAAAGGGGGGCCGGTTTGGGGATCCAGAGAATCAGTTACATGTACACGTGTCACTCCTTGTGCTCTCAGAGAACTTGTAAGGACAAGCTGGGTTCTTTTTATGGGCTCCTTCTGCTCCTACAGAAGGGATTAAATGGGTCTTAACATGTCATTCAGAGAGAGTTGACAGTGATTGGAATGTTTCCCAGAGATTTGGGCCTTTGTCATGTATGCACAGTGTAGTAGTGCACGTACACAAATATGCCCTTATTTGTAGCTGGAGCAGGCTTTAACTCTTACTTAGGCAAATACTTATCTAGCAGGTGATCTTTGGAGGACAGGGATAAGATATGTTGAGAGAATCGGGGAAATAAGTGAGCACCTGGTTCAGGTGATAGAAATGGCAAAGAGAAGAATTTCCCCTCCAAAGGACAAATAGATGCATGTTCTTATGCCTCTTATGCCTCTGTAGTTAACATGAACCCAGCCAAATTGTACAATTTGTGTATACCCAAGTAGAGAAGTGCTTTATATGTTTGTGAATTGCCTAAGCTCAGTGCTACAAAACTCATGCCTCTAAAAATTTAATACAGTCTTGCTGTGACTGAAATAGGACAAGAGAATCACCTTCATGAAGGTGGGCTGACATGGCAAAATAATAAACCCAGAAGCCTTCCTTGTTTTGCTGGGTGGATGATGACGTTACTAGAAAACTAAGAAAGTCAGTCCTTCTGCTAAGTGTCAGGAGTTTGAATTGGTAGTCATCACCCTGCATGGTGCTCTCACGCTGCCTAAGTATCTTCAGTGTCAGCAAACCCAGGATCTCCAGCAGCTGTCGTCCAGGATGGACGGGAAACAAAGACCAGTGCTCAAGAGGAGAGATGATTCCTAGGGAGAGTGACGCTCTGTAAATTGGTCATTCATTTATTTGCTCATTCATTCAGCAGATCTTTAACAAGCACCTATGACAGGCTAGGTCCTGTGCTGGGAATTGGAAATACCATGGTGATCTCTGGGGGCTTGCAGCCTAGTGGGAAAGACAAGTATTTACCAAATGATTTCACTAATAAATACATGCACATATGTAAATCATGATTAGTTCCCTAAAGGAGAGGCATCTGATGCTCTCAGAACCTATCATAGATTTTCTTTGTCCTTTGGTCAGGGCAGTGGGGGGATCAGGGAAGTCTTTGTTAAGGGAGCGATTATTCAGTGGAGATATTAGGTGAGTAGAAGTTAGCCAAAATAAGAGGGGAGGAAAGTAGAATAAAAAGCACGTACAAAGACCTTGCGATGGGAGACAGTTTGGTCCATTCCAGGAATGGACAGAAACTGGTATGGCTGGAGTGGAATGAGTGGTGAGAAGGGTGGGAGACAAGGCTCAGAAGTAGGTAGCAGCCAGACTACGCTGTTCTTTAGAGGTTATTTGGTGTCTTTGGCCATTTTTGTAAGAGCAAAACAAAGTTTGACAAATACAGCATTGTAAGCAGAGGTGGGATTAATGTAAAAATGAGTCCCTGGTTGGATGTAACTCTGGCAGATCAATAGTAAAATCTCTTTGGAGTAAAATAGACTCAACACAGCCTCTCAGGGGACACAGATAACGCCCTGTGTAAGATCACCTCACCGTCCAAAAATACAAAGCACATGTGGAAGCAAAGCACCCTTAGCGAGGCTCATCAGACACAACATCAGGATTAGATCTACAGAATGTCATAAAATTGAACAATCTGGTAGAGACTATAAGAAAAGTGTGTTTAAAATATTAAAAGCATAAATAAAGAAACAAAATATGAGTAAAGAACAAAGTAACATAAAAAGTGACCAGGAAGATTAGAAAAAAAGATTCAAAAGGAACCTTTAAGATGAAAAATAGTTGTGGTTATTAGCTCAGTGAATTAGATAAACAGTTCTAGACCTAGCTCAAGTGAGAGTTAGTGAACTAGAAGGTGGATTTTAGGAACTTGATCATAATTCACCAGAGAACTATGAAGAGATAGAAAATAGTGTGGAGATATTAAGATGCATGGAGGACATAACAAAATAAAACACACACACATAAATGCATGTATGTGTGTACACACATAAGTGTGTTTATGCATGTGTGTCTACATATACACACACATATAGAAGATGTGCATATACATGAGAAAATAGGAAAATGGGACTAAAGCAATGGTCAAGATACAATAGACCAGATGAGTCAAACCCACAGGTAACCAGATATTAATAAGATTGTGAAATAGTAAGGACAACAAACAGAGCTTAAAAAATCTCTACATACGGTAGGTGAATCGTCTTTAAAGGAATACCTATTATATAGAGAATAGGATTTTCAGTTGCAACAATTGATGTCAGAAGAAAATAGAATAATATTTTTAAACTGCTAAGAAAAAAATAACTCTTCACCAAAAATTCTCATTTCAGGTGTACTATCAGGTCAACATGATGCAAAATAAATACAGTTTTCAGACAGACAAAAATGAACAGCGGTATTAATAATTGAATCTCTGACAACAGTGATGTTATTAAGGTAGAATGACATTGAAGTTATAAAACTAGGAGTGAAATCCAAGAAAGAAGACTGAGCAAACAAATGGTATAAACACATGTGTGAATCTAAACAAGGATTATATCAAGTATTACATAAGAATTATTTTTATACCAACTAACTTAGCAACAGAAAACAAGGTGAAACCAACATTCTAGGTCATAATAACATAGAAGTTAGGGGAAAAGGAAGTCAGAATTAAATATTTAATATCTTTGTGTTTTTTGATAAGGAAGTCAAGGAAGTCAATTTTACATTTTGTTAAATCAAGCAGGCATTAAAAAAAATTATTCTGAGAGAGCAAGTGGGGGAGGGACAGAGAGAGAAAAGGAGAGAGAGAATCCCAAGCATGCTCTGCATTATTAGCGCAGAGCCTGACGTGGGGCTTGAACTTATGAATTATGAGATAGTGACCTAAGCCAAAATTAAGAGTCAGACCCTTAACCGACTGAGCCACCCGGGTGCCCCAAATCAGGTATGCATTTTAAAATTTAAGGATAACCAGTAAAGAAGTAGAAATTGAATATTTAACTTCTAGACTAGGAGAGGGAGGAAAAGAAGTAAAGAGAACATGACTATTCCAATAAATGATAAGAGGAAGAAAAGGCTGGGAAAACAGAAAGTTCAAATAAAGTGATACCAATAAATTAAAATATACAATAAATGGAGTAAGTATAAATTGATTAACTTTTCTTCACTTAAGAATCAGAGGTTGTTGGATTAGATTTAAAAAACCAAAATCCAGGAATACACTCTTAAGAAAAGAGACAAATTTAGAACACTAAAATTAGTAAACAAAAACTAAAAGAATAGATGAATAGAAATCAGGCAAGTACCAAAATAAACCTGTATGGGCATATCCATATCAGACAAAACAGATTAAACTCAGTAAACATTAGTAGGGTAGAACGGGATCACTTTATAATAACAACATGTAATAACTCAAAACATGAGTGATCCTAATAAGGCCTCAAGATATATAAACAAATGTTGTTAGACAAAGAGGTTGGTAGTTGATGGATCACATATAATATCATAAGAGGTATTCATAGAAGATATGAACAATGCAGTTATCAAACTTAATTGAATGGGCATATATAAACCTCTGTATACTCCTTACGGAGAGACAACTGATTCTTTTCACACTCACACACACACGCCATTAAGCAACTATCCACAAATATGAAGAATCAATATTATTCAGATTATGTTTTTATCACAATCCCATTAAATTTAAATGAATAATAAAAATATAATTTAAACCCCAATTTATTTCCACTTCAGTGGTGAATTCCACAAAATATTTAAAGGAGAATTAGTGCCAGTACTTCTCAACTTTTCCAAAAATGTGAAGAGGAGGGAACACTGTCAGACTAATATTATAAGGCTTATCAGGAATTATCCTGATACCAAAGCCAGAAAAAGAAGCTACAAGAAAAGAAAACTACAGGTCAATATCCCTGATTAATATAGATGTAAAAATGTTCAACAAAATACTAGCTAACTGAATAAAACAGTGTATTAAAAGGCTCATACACTATTACCAAGTTCGATTTATCTTTGGGGTGCAAGGATGACTCAATAAAATTCAGCAGAATAATACAAGAACCAATTAATGTGAGAAACCACATTAACAGAATAAAAGATGAAAATCATATAGTCATCTCAACAGATGCAAAAGAAATGTTTGACAAAATTCAATAAAACTCTCAATAAGCTATAAAAGGAATGTACCTTTTATAACATATAAAGGTAATGTACCTTTTATAAACACAATAAAGGTAATATTTGACAAGTCCACAGCTAACATCATATTCAGTGTTAAAGATTGAAAGTTACTCTTCTAAGATCGGGAACAAGACAAGGATGTCGCTTTATTCATAATAGTCCTAAGTCCTAACCAGAGCAATTAGGTAAGAGAAAGAAATTTAAAGTACACAAATAGAAAAAAAAACTTAAAATGGTTCCTGTTTGCAGATGATATGATCTTAAGACTGCATTAAAAAAAACTGTTAGAACTAATAATCAAATTCAGAAAAGTTGTAGGATACAAAATCAACATACAAATAACAGTTGCATATCTAACAACATACTATCTGAAATGGAAATTAGGAAAACAATCGCATTTACATTGCACCAAAAAGAATGAAATACTTGGGAATAAACTTAACTAAGGTGATGAAAGACTTATGTACAGAAAACTACAAAATATTGATTAAAGAAATTAAACAAGCAAACAAATGGAAAGACATCCCATGTTCATGGATCAGAAGACTTAATATTGTTAAAATTTCTATACAGCCCAAAGTGATCTACAGATTCAGTGCAATCCTATCAAAATCTCAATGCTATTCTTTATAGAAATAAAAAAAAATTCTAAAATTTGCATGGAACCACAACCTCCCCCAAATTGCCAAAGCAATTTTGAGAAAGAACAAAGCTGGAGGTATCACACTTTCTGATTTCAAATATATTATAAAGTTGTAGTAATCAAGGCAGTACAGTACTGCAATAAAATCAGGCATAAAGGCCAAAGGAACAGATAGAGTCACACCTTATAATAAATTTATGGTCAACTGATAGTCAACAAGAGTGCCAAGAATGCACAGTTGGGAAAGGATAGTCTCTTCAACAGTAGTCTCTTCTACAAATGGTGCTGGTAAAACTGGATATGCCCATGCAGAAGAATGGAATTGGACCCTTAATCTTACACTATTCACAAAAGTCAACTCAAACTGGATTAAAGACCTAAATGTAAGACCTTAAACTCCAAAAGTTACTAGAAGAAAAGATAGGGGAAAATCTTCAGGAGATTGGTCTTGGCACTGGTTTCACAGATATGATGCCAAAAGCAGAGACAACAAAAGCAAAACAGAGAAGTGGGATTGCACTGAACTATAAAAAGGCTTTTGCAGAGCAAAGGAAACCAAAAGATTGAAAAGAAAATCTATGGAATGGGAGAAAATATTTGCAAATCATCTGTCTGATAAAGGGTCAATATCAAAAATATGTAAAGAACTCACACAACTCAATAGCAAAATCCAAATAAGTCAAGTAAAAACTGGGCAAAGGGGGGCGCCTGAGTGGCTCAGTGGGTTAAGTGCCTGACTTCAGCTCAGATCATGATTTCATGGTTTGTGGGTTCGAGCCCTGTGTCAGGCTCTGTGCTGACAGCTCGGAGCCTGGAGCCTGCTTCTGAGTCTGTGTCTCCCTCTCTCTCTGCCCCTCCTCCACTCACACACACTCTCACTCTCTCTCTCTCTCCCTCCCTCTCTCTCTCTCTCTCAAAAATGAATAAACATTAAAAAAATTTTTAAAAATGGGCAAAGGACCTGAGTAGACATTTCTTCAAAGAAGGCATACAAATGTCCAACAAGTATATGAAAAAGTGCTTAAGATCACTAATCAGGGATACAAAAATCAAAAGCACAATAAGATGTCATCTCACACCTGGTAGAATGGCTATTACCAAAAAGACAAAAATTAACAAGTGTTGGTGAGGATATGGAGAAATTGGAATTCTTGTATACTGTTGGTGGGAATGTAAACTAGGAAAGCCATTATGAAAGACAGTAAAAAAGTTCCTCAAAAATTAAAAAATAGAACTATCATAAAATCCAGCAGTCTCACTTCTGAGTGTATATCCAAAGGAAATGAAACAGTATCTCAAAGAGCTCTCTGGGTTCCCACATTTATTGCAGCATTATACACAATAGCCAAGATCTAGAAACAACCTAAATGTTCATCAGTGGTTGAATGAAGAAGATGTGAGATTTACATTCACACACATGAATGGAGTATTTTTCAGCTTAAAAAAAAAATGAAATTCTGCTATTTGCAGCAGCGTGGATGATCTGAAGGACATTTGCCAAGTAAGGCATTTTCTTACTTCTTGCCAAGTAAGAAAACAGACACAGAAAGACGAATACTGCAAAATCTCACTTATACATGAAATCTAAAATAGCCATACTTACAGAAGCAGAGAGTATGACGGTGGTGGACAGGGGCTAGAGGAAGGAGGAGAGGGGGTGATGTTGGTCTTAAAGGTTCAAAGTTTTTGTTATAAAAAATCCTGGAGATCTAATGTACAGCATGGTGACTATCGTTCACGATACTGTATTATATACTCGAAATATGCTAAGAGGATAGATCTTAGGTGTTCTCACCACACATACAGAAAGGGGATTATGTGAGGTGATGAATATGCTTATTAATTTGATTGTGGAAATCATTTAACAATGTCTATCAAAATATCAAGTTGTGTGCCTTAAACACATAGAGTATTTGTCAATTATAAAGTTTTTCAGTAAAGCTGAAAAAAAGAATAAAAAAGATTCATAAAAAACCTGAACGAACCAGCTACCCCCAGACAGTTCTATAGTTTGGAGCTTGGAGCTGAAAGCTGCCCCAGGAATGAAATGAGTTGTCTGTGTATAGGTGGAAATTGAAACCAGCGTACTATAGACGGAGACGTGAATGAATATTTAATAGCTGGGTAAGGGGAAAATGTAAAGTGCATTTTGCAGGCCAAAAAGAGGCAAATAGGAATGGGCTTCCCAGCTATACAGAATTCAGTTTTTGAATATTTATTAAGTATTTATTGGTTGAATAGAAACAATTTTCAATAGTTCCTGTAAAATCCTTGATGTGACTTTCAGTTCCATCTAGTGTAGGCCATGGAAGAGATCAGTGGACGACAGAAAGTAATGGGAATGGAAGATATTTGGAGAATAGACCTGGATAAAGGTGTATCAAAGATACATCCCTTGGCCTTACACGCTGGCATGTTGTTATCAGGAATTCTCCTTTATTAAGGAGAACTTTAGGAAGAAGTGCTACCTTCTATTGGGGTCAAATTATGCCAAAAACAAAACAAAACCCTCTATTCATGACATTCAGTTTTCATTCTGAACATTTCTGTCTGTGACCATACTATAATCTTCTCTTCTTATTCATCCCCTGATCCTCAATTAGAACTTACCAGGTTGTCTTGTCCTGTAGAGAAAGATTCTATTTGAGTTGGGTTCCTTCCAGTCTTCAGGTCTCCTGATGTCAAACAGAGAGTGTGTGTGTGTGTGTGTGTTTCCCCCACCAATAGGTCCCTGCCTCAATTTCCAATGCAGTGTCCCAGAAAAATCAGCGTATGATAGTACCTCTTCTCTTTCAGGAGACCAGGTCTGGAGCTTAGCTCTGGATCACAAAGTCTTAGCTTTTAATCCCACCTCATCAGGTTATATAGCTGATGATGAACCTGTTGGGCTGTCCTAGCAGAAACCATGCCCCTTTCTTATTGACAGAACTGGCTGGACAAGATTTGATTTGTGGATTCATAGTCATTGTGGGTGGAACAAGTTTTTGGCTCATTCTTCTGTCTTAAATGTGCTGTATATAAAGTATAACTGTGAGTCAACAAGAAAGGTAAAAAGGAAAACTCGTCAGGAAGAGGGACAGGTTCAAGTGCCAGGGCCCAAGGGAGAGCCTCTGAACTGCCTAGATGAGGAGCTCTGGACAATAGTGATGTTTACAACACCTCCTGTTTGTCAGGCACTATGCATGTATTAAGTATTCCAATCTTATAACAGTCTTTATTTTATAAAGGCAAATTACAAGGAGACTTTCAAAGAGTACAAAAACAACTTTCCCCAAACCCATTCTCTTGCTGATTACTTTCTGTCAATTTACAGGATTAGGTGAAAGGCCTGTAGGAGGGGAAAATTGTATGACTAGGAAGGCCACACCACAGGTTTTGGTAATATCCCAGAGCTGTCTCTCAAAAAGGCAACATCCCTTTCAGTTGACAGGATTTTACAATGCATGTATTTCATTTCACTTTTTTCTTCATTTTTAATATTCATAAAAGTCCCACATGAACCCTTCTCCATCTTGGGAATCTGATATCCACTCCCTCCGGGACACACCTCACATTGTAACACCATCAGACCTAAAGATTTACCAGAATTGCGTTTTACTTTCTAGAATTTTCATTTTAAAAACATTAGACTTGAAGTGTAGAATTTTTTTTTAAGGTTTATTTATTTTTGAGAGAGAGCACACGAGTCAGGGAGGGGCAGAGAGAGAGAGAGAGACAGAATCCAAAGCCGACTTCGTGCTGTCAGCACAGAGCCTGAGGAGGGGCTCAAACTACAAACTTCGAGATCATGACCTGAGCTGAAGTCTGATGCCTTCAGGAGGACGAGTGTGAGTTCCTGGGACACAGCAAGAACATTCGGACTGTGGTGACAGGCCTTGAGAAGTTGCATAAGAGCCTGGAGAAGGCAGAGGCAGGCGACAACCTTGGGGCCCTGGTCTGAGGCTTGAAGCAGGAGGACCTGAGGCGTGGCTTGGTCATGGCCAAGCCAGGGACTATCCAGCCCCACCAGAAGGTGGATGCACAGGTTTACATCCTCAGCAAGGAGGAGGGTGGCCGCCCCAAGCCTTCTGTGTCCCACTTCATGCCTGTCATGTTCTCCCTGACTTGGGACATGGCCTGTCGTGTCATCTTGCCACCAGGGAAGGAGCTTGCCATGCCCGGGGAGGACCTGAAGCTCAGCCTAATGTTGCGGCAGTCCATGATCTTAGAAAAAGTCCAGTGTTTCACCCTGCAAGATGGGAACCAGACCATTGGCACTGGCCTCGTCACCGAGACGTCGGCCCTGACTGAGGAAGATAAGAACATCAAGTGGAGTCTGGACTCTGCTCAGGCTCTCTTGAGTTTTAGGCTGTACTGGCCAGTGTTCTCTCCTGCTTCCAATGCCCCCTTCCCAGGGCACAGGCTGCCACCTAGCAGTGTGTCTAGACTGACACTTTTCCTGGTCAGGAAGGGCCCACAGCCTGCCAGGTGAGGTAGGTCAATAAACTGTTCTGTGAATAGTGAAAAAAAAAAGTGTAGAATTTTGATTATATAAACCACTCTTTCACACACCAACCTTCTGAGGGACAGGCCTGCTGTCAGATATTCTAGAAACCAGAGGACACTAACTCAGCTATTTGGGAAGAGTTATGTGAATCCAGTGAACCCTGGGTTGTTTTTATGTTTTTGTTTTTTGAGTAGGCTTAGAACTGATGAGGTTTCGAACCAAGATTGCCATCATAAATGGCTGATAGCCCGCCTCCTTGTTCTCTGTCCCGAGGCACCCTCCCAACATTCCTGAGGAAGGGCGTAAAGGGAAAGCCTGGGAAGTCCAGCCGGTAGCAGCAGTTAAGGCTCCCTGATCCTTCCAGGTTGAGAACAGCCTTTTGCTGGGGAGGCAGCAATCTTGGAAAGCATGAGAAAAAGTTCTAGATTCTCTCTTAAGGGAACCTAAGTGTGTAGATAACACTCGCTTGTTTTCACCTCTTCAGCCATTGCTTCCCTCCTGTCAGATCTCACAACAGGATTCTTCAAGTTTTGCACATATCATAGGGAGGCTCTTATCTGGGCATTAGTGGCCAAGAACAATGATGTCCATTTACTTAAGATTACATAGGGTGGGGTGCCTGGGTGGTTCAGTCAAGCGTTTATTGATTTGGGTTCAGGTCAGGATCTCACAGTTTGTGAGCAAGCTCGAGCCCCGCATCAGGCTCTGCACTGGCGGCACAGAGCCCGCTTGGGATTTTCTCTCTCTTTCCTCTCTCTCTCTTCCCCTGCTAATGCTTTCTCTCTCCTTCTCAAAATAAATAAACATTTAAAAAAGTATTAAAAAAAGATTACATAGAAAGACTGAGGTGGTGGAGGCCACTGAACAGCACACTTTATCTTGAAAATTCTCCCATTAGTTACCTTCCCAGGTTAGCCTTTTTCACAGGTTTCCATGCAGATCTCTTCTCTCCCCTCCTCCTCTTTCCTCCCCCTCCTTCCCCTCCGCCACCCCTCTTCCCCCCTCTCTGACTCACTATTGCTTCTCTGTCTCCTGCTTTCCTATTCTTCCTCTCTCCTGAGGTCCTTCCCTCTCCCCTCCCTTTCACAGTCTCTCCCCTCCTGTCTTACGCAGAGTAATAAAGCTGCTCCAAACTCTCCCTCACTGAGCCAGCCAGTCCCCAAATAGTTGTTGAGTACCAGCTACAGTTTCTAGGTTCCAGGTCTGCATTTCCTGTGCATTGTTCCGATTCTAGTGCTGGGGACATGGAGGTAAGACAGAGGCCCCAGTACAAAGACTACCCTTAGTGTGGGGAGACAGACTACGGAAAATAAAGGGAAATGGAAAATAATCTTGTCCTTGTAAGTTCTCTGAGAGCACAAGGAGTGACACGTGTACATGTAACTGATTCTCTGGATCCCCAAACCGGCCCCCCTTTATTTGCCAGGACCCATGTTTCCTCCATGTCGCCTTCCTTCCCCAACTTCTTCTCATCCTCTTCTTCCCTCGTTCATCTCCCTGTCAAACAAACAACCCACTGCTGTGTATACA
>JAQQST010002038.1:0-11028 GCA_028646485.1 Cryptoprocta ferox
TGATGGTCTTGGTGGAGGTCACTTGTGGGGAAGAGCACTGGGTGTTGTATGAAAACTAACCTGACAATAAACTATAAAGTTTAAAAAAAAAAAAAAAAGAAAATTTGCCTAAAAACTAAATAAATAAATAAATAAATATTCATGGGGAAAAAAAAAAAAGAAAAAACAACTCATTCATATAGAAGAAAATGTGGATAATAATGGGAGATGTGAAAAATGATCATTTTGAATCCTACCACTCATCACTGTTACCATTTTGGATTTTTCTTACAAATTTTTCCTTAACTATTTTTACCACCACTGAAATACTATTTCACATGCTAATATTAATGCATTTAATATAAAAACACTCATCTATTCCAAAATTGAAATATGAAGAGATTATTCAATATAATCTCCAAAGATGCAAAAATGAGGGAATAAAACCCTTGTGTTCTTCAAAATAACTGTGTTTTTTGGAGCTGAAAATATTTTTGTTAGTAATAATCCCTGTGGCAATGAATTAATTATAAAAATTCTAAGGTAGGTATCAATGTTTTTTTTTTCCTAAAAACTGTTTAAAAGAAAATGGAGCAATGTCTAATCTTTAAAGTTTATAAATAAGTATGATGCTGCAGCTTACTTTTTGTTACTTTTTGTATGGGCAACAGAATGTTTTGGTCAAAATGTTTCTAGAATCTTTTAACACAAAAATGTTACCAGAATGTGGGTTGTATATTTTTTTTTTTTTTTTGGTGGATATCTTTTATCTATTTTTTTTCCTGAAACCCAACTTTTCCACCAAAATATCTATGGCTTTTGTAAAGCTTAGGAGAGTTTTCTTTGATTATGTCTTTAGTAATTTCTTCTGTTCCAACTGTTCTTGTTTCTATATTAAACTAGGTATTTCTTTGGCTACTAACTTTAATTTTCCCCCTTTTTGTTATTTTCTCCTGCATTCTGGTAGATCTTCCTAAATACAGGCTACCCATTTCCCTCAAGTAAATAGGTGAAAGTTTGCTCTTAACCACTACACAATACTCACTACTGTAAACTCTGAATATTTGAGTCAGTAGCAAATGAGGGGAAGAAGTTACTGTCTTTTCCCCTACTTTCAAGTTGAATGGTGGAGAACACAAGGAATAAGTACAAATCTAGCTAAAGCAGAGAGAAAGCTTAGTTTGGCAAATCTGTTTATCTCAACAGAGTTCATGCTCCTCCCAGAATCTATCAATTCTAATTTCATTTTTTCTATGTGTTTATGGGTACTCAGTGGGAAGTCTGAACAGGTGCATGAAGGGCTGCTAGCCAAATGCTACGTTAAACTGTAGGTTAGCTTATGTGCTTTCTACATAAGTAGGGAATCATAGCAATAGCTATAAAGTTGGCAGCGACCCCATTCTTGTAAGAATTGCTTTACCAGGGTTGCACACAAACTGTCCTTTTTAAAAGTGGTTTAAAATTCTAATCATAATCTAACAATTCCACTTCTAGGTATATAACCAAGAGAATTGAAAATATATGTTCACACAAAAACATGTTCATGAATGTTCATAACAATATTATTCATAACAGCCCAAAAGTAGGAATGGTACAAATGCCCATCAACTGATAAATACACAAAATGTGATATAGCCATACAATTAAATATTCTGCAATAAAAAAATGAAGTACTGATACATGCTGCAACATGGATGAACACTGAACATTATGCTAATTGAAAGAAGTCAAATACAAAAGGCCACATATTATATGAGTTCATTAAATGAAATGTCCAGAATAGGCAAATCCAAGAGATAGAAGGAAGTATATTAGTTGTTCCCAAGAGGTGAAGGGAGGGAGAAGTGAGGGGTGACTACAAATGAGTATGGGTTTTCTTTTTGAGGTAATTAAATTATTCTAGAATTAGATGGTGATGATGGTTGTACAATTTTGTGAATATACTAAAAGCTACTGAATCCTCCACTTTAAAAAGGTGTGAATTTTATGGAATATGGATTTTACATCAAAAAGTTTAAATTGCAAATATATCATTTTAATAAAGACTGGAAGGAAATATGAAAAAAATTATGACTTTTCTTCAATTTGGTTTGAAAGTGACTTTCTTCATGTTTAAACATTCTGTAATTTTATTCTTTGATATGTAGAATTAAAAATAAAGTTTAAATATTATAGGTTATAAGAAGTGGAGTCAGCACAGTTCTACCCTCAATGTGCAACACTGAACACAGCAAGCCAACAGCTCTATCAATGTAAGCCAAGGAGGGCTTGATGCTACATTTGGGCCTAAACAAAATTAGAGACTTTGGCAGGGAAGCTTGAAGTCATTTTGCATCCCATATATACAAGTGCTATAGTGAAGAACAAGCATTACATGCATCATCTGCTATAGATGACAAGGGCACATATGTCAGGAAACTTAAGTGCCATCTGCAAAGTAACTCATCTAATTATTCCAGTAATTACTAAATTGGAAATCAGATGGCTATGAAGTTCGGTCACATAGTTTATATTGAAAACTTCCTTAAAGTTAGACATATTTCTCACATCCCACTGGATAGCCCCATCTGCTGATTTTCAAGCAATGGCTCAAGAAGAACACAGATCATACAGTGACATAAATAAGGAAGTCTCTGCATGTCACACAGTCACTAGATGTTTTTAAATTTCATTCCATGGTTGTTGAAGAGGTTTAAAAAAAAGGCTAATCAGTTGCAGTCATTTGACTCACAATAACTAGAAATAAGAAATAAGCTGAAAGTTTATTTAACAAAATGGTAAGGGGGGGGTTCAGAGCTAACTGAGCAATGACAATAGAAATCATTTAAAAGTCAAGTTATAACTTCTCAAGAATAAACTCCCTTGGTATCAGTCTGAGAAACATGAGGAATCTCATTAAAAACATGAGGAAAGCCTGAGGTAAATCTAAAACTCTAGTCACTTATACAATCCTACCATCTTTGAGTACTATCAACCTGAAAGTCCTCTTTTCAGAGATATAATTTCAATTTCATTCATCCCTGTAAAACACAGCATGACTTTGAAATTGCTTTTATGATGTTCCCGAGCATGGTCATGGAGCTGACATCCCAGACTTGAGCCTAAGCTTGTCCACCTTAGAATTCTGGAATTAATCTAATGTACAGCACAGTGATTATAGACAAACAGTACTATTAATAAACTTTAAAGCTGCTAAGAGTCTAGATCTTAATTGTTTCCATTACAAAAAAAATTGTAATTATATGATGTAATAGATGGGTCAGCCAATGGCACAGCGGTAATCATATTGCAATATATAAATGTATCAAATCAACACATTTTATACCTTAAACTTACACAATGATATATGTCAATTATGTCTATATAAAAGCAAATTTGTAAAAGAACTCAGTTCTTTTGCCTGAGCATGTCTACATCCTTCTCCAGGCTTCCATCCACCTGAAGACTTGAGAAGCCTCCCAGGAAAGACAATGAACAAGGTCAGAGTAGAGGTAAACTGAGTACAGCACAGGTGTGTATCAGTAAGGTTGACCCAAGCCAGAATTCTAGGGCAAGAAGGTGACAATAAAAGCTACTGCATTAGATATCAGCAGCTTTTGCAAAACAAGGAGATGTTTTCAAAGGCAATTTTGGCACAGGAAGAGTTGAGGGCTTTGACCTATAGTTTATGCTCAGACTTTCCATGCAACTACCAAAAAGAAGGTAAGAAATGAGAAACTTTTAAGAGTTGGACACCAATGTGCCAACTCCATATATAGCTACTTCAGGGCTCAAATTTGTTTATTTTTTAATGTTTTTAATATTTATTTTTGAGAGAGAGAGAGACAGATTGTGAGCAGGGCAAGTGCCTAGAAGGAGACACAGAATCCAAAGCAGGCTCCAGGCTCTGAGCTGTCAGCACAGAGCCCAATATGGGGTTGAACCCACAGTCCATGAGATCATAACCTGAGCTGAAGTCAGATGCTTAACTGACTGAGTCACCCAGGTGCCCCTCAGTGCACAAATTTAAAATATCCGTACCATTAGACTCATTTATATCATTAGCTGCGTTTTTACAACCAACTACAAAATTAAATAAATTGCTTTTAAAAAATAGCACAGAACAACTTAAACTGAGGGCTTTAATTTTCTTTTTTTTCCTTTGGTAATGCTTCTGGAACTAATAATAATAATAATAACAATAACAACAACAACAACAACAGAACAAACCCTTTGATGCTTAGCATATTGTTTTTCCAGTATCTAAATTTAGGGCTAGTTATTATAACCTCAACAACCTTCATGGATAGTCAATCATTTTTCTAAAAATTTCTAGGACCATGAAATATAAAATATTTATTCAAAAATATTTAAAATACTCATATGTGGATCTTGAAAAACTTAACAGAAGACCATGGGGGAGGGGAAGCAGGGGTAGTTGCAGAAAGGGAGGGAGGCAAACCATAAGAGACTCTTAAATACTGAGAACAAACTGAGGGTTGATGGCGGTTGGAGGAGAGGGGAAAGTGGGTGATGGGCATTGAGGAGGAGGAGGACACTTGTTGGGATGAGTACTGGGTGTTGTATGGAAACCAATTTGACAATAAATTATATTTAAAAAATAAATAAAAATAAAATAAAATATATATACTTAAAGAAAAATGGGTAGTTCCGCTTAAATTTCCTTCCTGGTAATAGCTAACAAGGGTATGTTAACTACATATTGAAACAAATTCTTTGGAAGGAAAAAATAGACCTTTCAAAAAGTGGCTTAATGAAACCTAAGTGAGATTTTAACATGTTCCAAAATAAAACATAGCAACATATGGAGTCACTAGCAACCAATCATTTTTCAAAACACTTGAGAACACAGCATTTGGGGGTATACATGGGGTGCTATCTTTAATATAATAATAAATGTGTGTTGAAATGTGTCCATCTTCTTCTGAGAATTATGTAACCTAACCTGTCTGCTTTACATGCTTAAAATGTTAATTCTCCCTTAGCATTAACACACACACGAACGCGCATACACGTACACACGCAAGAACGCGCGCTTCTAGAAGCTAAGAATTATCAGCAAGCTTGCTCTCCTTTCCCTTATTGCTCAGATGGTTAGCTCAGAAGCAGCATTTAATGATGAAAGTAGATGAAGTGCACCAATAGGTCCATGAAGGGAATCTTTGAGATTCCTTTCACTTGTCTGATTTCCCCTGAACACTTCAACTATTTTCCACTGTCTCCAACCTCTCCCTTTTCCCACATCTTCCCAGATGAGGAATAGGATAGAAAAAGAAGCAAAGGGAATTACATAATGTTGATAGCTTATAAGGTTACAACCAACATTTGGATTGTTGGGTTTTTAATAGGATGCTCACATTGCTGAATTTAACTGACCAATATATGGGCATTGTACAATTTACATGTCATTTGCCAAATAAAATCAATCAGTTAGCATGGACATCATTCATTATAACTTTAACATTACAGAATTTAATATAATTATATGATAAAATTAGGAACACATGTCCAATAAAAGCCTGTCGTGTTGAAACATCAGACAATATACATGTATATCATTTTGGTGGAATAGCTGTTGAATCAATGAGGCAATTTTAGCTTTCAAGTAAAAGGAGAATATTTTTATAAATGAGAGAAATTGAGAGACAAGTCTACTTCAGGCAGACAAAATATCAGAAGAAAGATAGCCAACTTTCTTCAAATCTCCAAAACAAATGCATTTGGAAAGCATTTGGAGTAAAATATAATTTTGATTTGTTTATAACTTCTTTATTTTTCAACTCATAGAAGACTGCCCACACAGTGAGACTGGAGTTTTAACAAAATTGTTTTTTACCAATCCAATACCCTCAAAAAAATTGTTTTCCTGCAGTCTAGTACAGTTAAATATTTTAAAGATTATTATAAAGACTTTGAATTTTAACTTTTGATCCCAAAAAGTAGTATGCAGAGCTTTATGCTCAACGACTAAGCAGCATATGAGACAACCAGAAATAGGAAGAAGAATTAAGGATCCTTTAAATGCCCAATTTCTCAAACAATATATTTTTGTGTATTCAGAAAGTTATCTATCCACAGAGATACAAGTTCACTTTGTTACTAAAAATTAGCTGAGAGCACTGAAAATCCACAGACATTTCAGATAAGAGCATAATAGAACAGTAAAATCAATTATCTAGCATTCGCATCCCTATCTAAAGTTCAGACCACATGCAACCATTTAGGTATTTAGGTAACAAAACTGAACAAATTATCATTGTATTCAAATAAAATAGGTGTCTTTTACCTACTCTAGTTCCTCAGTAGAAAAATAAAAGTTTCTCTGGAATTAATTTCTGAATAAAATCCCCTTCCAAAACAGATGGGATTCTAATCGATTCTCATATTTCTCTACTAGAAGCATTTACTGGTTCTTTTTAATTACAAGGAAAAAAAAGGAAAAAAGAAAAAAAAAACCCACCAGCATAAATTGTCTGTTTTACTGTCTGTGCTAATTTCATTTCATTATATCCTTGGAGTAAGCTATTATTTTCCCACTGGTTCCCATGGCATTCTTCATTATCAGCTGCTAATTGTCTAGCATTCACATAGGACTGTGAACCAAGTAGGCTGTTGCGTGGGCTGAAGTTCCAGGGGAAGCTGAACAGCAAAAGGATTCTGCATTGTTATTATTGTGACACATTAGAAAGTTTCCACCCACTTACGTGCCCACATCACTCTGCTGCATAGCATCCCTACCCAGAAGGACTGTGCATTGAAGCATGGGAGGCCATCTGCACTACGCATTCACTTGGTAATTACCGCACATCACGGGATGATTACATGGGGTCAAACAGTCATAGGCATGAAAGCCAGAGGTCTGGCTCCACGTGGTAGGCATGTATATTGATCTTAAAATACAAGTATGTCAGATTCATCTAAAAGGGTTCCTTTCTTCCCAACCTTGAGCCTAAGTACCTGACTCATCCCAATTACTCCTTCAAACTTCTCCCCATTTACCCTTTCAAAATCAAGGCCAATTTAGAGATTTAAACATTTTTTGAAAGATGCAAAAATGTCAGAGATTTTTAAGTAGGTTTTGAGATGCACTGCTCCTTGACATTATTCCCAACGGAGGCTTGGATATCTGGAGCTAATTACACTTGACCTTATAAATTCAGAATGTGCCAAACAAAAACTATTAGGAGAGTCAAAACAACATGCAACATTTTACACATTTAGGTCAAGAGGGATTTGTGAAAGTCTCTTAATTAGCAAAGCAAACAAGGACTGTAAAAGTGGGGCTTTGAGGCACAGAAGATAGTGCTTTTATTCTGCTGCTTTGCAAGCACCATGTTGCAAAGTCTTGTGGAACAAAGCTCTGATCTCATAGCATGCTATGTGCTGATCACTATTACCAGAAAATTGTGCCTCTTGAGATACCAGTCTCTCCACCAGACACTTTCTCAGGGTAAGAGCTACCCTCACCAGACCAGAGTCACAGGGAGCTAAATTTCTTTCATGGATTAACAAAGATCATTTTGATGTTGTGAAACATGAAAAGAGGTAGGGTGATGGGTTCAAGCTGAGCTTCAATTATTGGTACATCCTCGTGAGACCACCACGGTCCAAATACGAATCCAGGGTTTAAGAATATGATATTTAAAGTTTACCACAAGATGCTCAGACTCTTGAAGACCAGTTCACTGTAATTAAGTCAGCCAGAGGCTAAAATGCAGAAAGGCAGAGTAGATACAAAAAAGCTTTTAGCCTTGAGTTAGGAAGTTCAGGTCCAGCATTGTACTACCTAACTCTATAGCACAGGGTGATGTGAGGTTCTGAGGGCAGGACTGGGTGACACCTACGTGATTTTCTGGCAATAAGATACGTGATAAATCAGGACACCATTTTTTTTATTATAATGGTTATTCCCAGCCCAGGAACTAGAACCAACTAGAACTAGTTCTGTATCTATAGAACTACAGTCCATCCTGGGGCACCTGGGTAGCTCAGTTGGTTGAGTGACTGACTCTTGATTTCAGCTCAAGTCATGATCTCACAGTTTGTGAGATCGAACCCTGTGTTGGGCACTGCGTTAACAGCACAGAGCCTGCTTGGGATTCTCTCTCTCCTTCTCTCTCTGCCCCTCCCATGCTCGCTCTCTCTCTCTCTCTCTCTCTCTCAAGTAAAATAAACAACAACAAAAAAAGAACTACAGTCGATCTTCTATCTGGATGTGGCTCCACTTAGAATGAAATTATAGGTCAAAGGGCTGCCTGCTGAGCAATGAAAACAAGACATGAAAAAATGGCATTTTCCTGAGGGCTATTTATACCACCACCATGAGGTAAATTACTTAAGTACCTTCTCCCAAAGACCCTCATGCTCAGATCCCAGAATGGTCATTCAAAATCAGAATACCCACACCTCTGGGCAGAGCTAGAACCCACATCACACATCCTTATTCGTCAACTTTTCTTTCTACACGCCTAAGTCATCACAAGAATTTTCTGATTTGGGATTCTCTTCTTACCACTTTACCTACTTTCTTGGAGCTCCACTTCTCTGCTTACCTCTCAGAGTTTTTTATTCTTCAAGAGTCTGTGTTTGGGTCCCATTCCTACTTTAAAAAGCATTCCTTCAGATATCTTGTGTATTCTCATGGCTGCAGCCATCACTGAGGGTTACCAAGTATATGCCTCTAAGCTATAACTCTAATCTGACACATATCTCTCTTCCAGGATGTCCTGCAGGCATTCCCAAAATTATCAAGCCTAGTATTTAACTTATTGTCCTTTTCAAAAGTCTTCTGAAACCTCGAAAGTCCTCACCATTCCATTCTTAGAACAGTGATTGAGTCAGACTCTTACTAGGCTGGACCTCTACAAAGATTCCAAGTTGAATCTATCTTCCTTCTCCTTTCCTCCTTCCCTCCCTCCTTCCTTCCTTGTTTTTTTTCTTAAGCCTAGTTCAAATTTTCAACTATTTA
This sequence comes from Cryptoprocta ferox, assembly GCA_028646485.1. Taxonomy (NCBI): domain Eukaryota; kingdom Metazoa; phylum Chordata; class Mammalia; order Carnivora; family Eupleridae; genus Cryptoprocta; species Cryptoprocta ferox. The sequence continues at coordinate 8,948 of JAQQST010002038.1, forward strand.
ATTTCTAAAAATATCATTTGGGTCTCTGGTGAAGAGGACTTAGCTGGACTAAGCTACTTCAATAAACTTACAGGATACTGTGGTTCAGATTGAGGTCATTTGATGAACATAGCTGAACACTGATTATTTCACACATGCACACACCTAGGCTGGATAATGCCTGATCCCCACCCCCCAACACCAACCCATTCTACTACCCCCTAACAGAGTTAGCCATATATATCACAGACCTACAATCATGCATAAAAGATTCCAGGACTCTCCATCACCTCAAGATTAAAGTTCAAACTATTACCATAACAATTGAGACCCTTTCCAAATCAGCCCAAAACCACCTTTCTAGTCTAGTCTATCAAGCACACTTCCCAGGTACACCATGCTTGGCTTTACCAGATAGATATCCACTATTCTCTAAACTTGCCATGTACTTTCAAACCTCTGCATGTTTCCTCAGGGTAATCCTTTTCCCTGGAATGATCTTTTCCAACAGGCAAAGTCCTGCTCATCTTAAGGAGCCCCTGGAAAGACAACTCCTCTGCAAAGCCTATCCCTGTCTCACCACGCAGGCTATATAACTGTGCCCTTTGTATGGTGCTCATATCTTGACGTCTAACTCATGTCGTCACATCATTGTTTGTTTAGTCTAGCTGTGATTTCCCCCAGACTGTAAATTTACTGAAACTAGAGATGGTGTCTTCTTATTCATCTTTTTATTCCTGATCTCTTGCTCATATAGATCCATGATGCATGCTAATTTAATTAAATTAGAAAGCATAACCTCCAAGATTATGTTTTATCTTAAATTACTGATGAGTTCATTGCATATAAATGATCACTGAATTAGAGTATGGAATGAGGTTAGTGTCTGGAAGACTCCTTACAAAAACAAATCCTGTGCATAGTATATTCTATTAGCTCCAAAAAGCTGCTCTTGTATTATGCTTTAGGCCCATCAGTGTTCCAGGGCTGCAGAATACTAGCAAACATGCAGGCTGCGAAAATTATTATCTTAAAACTATTGATTTAGAAAGAACCCTGGAGGACACTGATTCAACCATTCATTTTACAAAAATAAAATCTAAAGTCCAAAGAGGCCAAGAGGTCCACCCCAAACACTCAACAATACGGTGGCAGAGCAGAGACCAGAGTCCGGTTTTCCTGTGCATTCTGACAGTTCTGATTTCACCTCTCTCTGCTGCTTCTCCCTGAAATCCTCTCACAGAATCACAGCATCATTGCAGTAGCGCCCTTCTCCCCACCAAGAACCTCCTACATCTCACTGAGGGAAGGAATCCAGTGTATATCAACTCTGATTGACAGCCATCAGCATCTGCTTGAACACTCTGGTGACCAGGAAGCTCACTACTAGGCCAATAAACCCATTCCTTCTTTGTTCATATCTTCTGGGTAGACATTCTTCTTCACAGAGAAAGCCAGTATCAACCGTGCCAATAGCTAAAGATAGCACTTAGGGCTCCCAAAATTTTCCTCTAACCTAATGAATTCTAAGTTTCTTCAACCATCCCTCAAAACATATGATTATAACTCCACAATTTTACCTATTGCCCTCCTCCCCCATAGAATATATTCTGGCCCTATACAACTTTTGGTTTTGAAAAATTAACAGAAATGAACCCTTTGAAAAAAATGTCCTTTGATGCCTGTATCTCTATTATTTTTCAATACAAAATTGTCATTTTCTTCAGCTCTATACAATGTCTGAACAGCAATATGCAGCACCCATCAACAGAAAACATTACCTGAGAATATTCTGTTTTTGAACCAATTTATATTTGGTAGATCTGTAAGGAGGATAAACTATAAGCACTATGAAATATTTACAAAAAATCTTTAGACCCACTATATCCTGGAACATAAGCAAATCAAACTAAAACTTCTCAGAATGCATTAAAATATCTGAAGAATATTCGCAAATCCATCAATGTGATACATCACATCAACAAAAGAAAAGATAAAAACCATATGATCCTGTCGATAGATGCAGAAAAAGCATTTGACAAAATACAACATCCATTCTTAATAAAAACCCTCGAGAAAGTCGGGATTGAAGGAACTTACTT
>JAQQST010002039.1:0-11024 GCA_028646485.1 Cryptoprocta ferox
AATCTGAGGACACAAAGCAACACACTCCCTTAATCCGATACTGAACTGTGTGTAAGTCACCAGAGGTTAAGGGAGTACCTGGCTTTTATCACCTTCATGAGTTATGACAAGCTGGGAATCTTCTATTCACCCCCAAAAGTTCATTAGCCTCAAGGAAATTTATGTGGATTCGATGAAGTGAAAAGTTGAAGGCAAATTTCTAATCATTTGTTTTGAAAACCACAACAGAAAACAAAGCTTATACAACAGTATATAACAGGTTATACAGCTTAACAACAGAAGCTATACATTAGATGGCTTGCTGTCACAAAAGTGTACCAAATCATCTGAAAATTAAAATAACCAGAGAGAAGTAAGGGAATTTATTTTAAGCCAAGGCAAATGGCAAGTTAATAAACTCAAAAGAAGATATTGTTTATCATATATATACCCTGTTCTTAAGTGAATAATGGAGAAATCTTATTTTGCTTTTTGCTCTATACTATATAACCACATTCCCTCAAAGTTTAATTTTAGCCCATCTTACCATCCCCTCCACTTAGGTTCATCTTAAAAGGAACAATGTTTCTTTCTCCTCAGTTTGTTTCCTGCTCCTTTGCATCAAATCTTGGTGATCAACCTTATTATGCCAAGCCACAAGGATAATTTCTGTTTCCTTGCTCTTTAAATCTAACTTTTCTTCTCTTTGCTTGCCCTTTAAATCTAACATCAGGTGCCTGATATTGCTCTTCAGACGTGTCAATCATATTTCCTCAAAAAATAGCAAACATCTGCAGCCAAATTCCTACCTTTATTCCCTGTGGATTTTATTTTGCCTCTTAGCAGTGGCTATAAAATGTGTATCATCACATCCTCAGAAAAGCATTATTATGTGCTTTATGCATTCTCAAATGTTCTCCTTAAAGTGTCTCTTTGAAAGTCCTTGCCTCCCTTCTTTTTTTTATCACCATTTTATTTCCAGGATATATCCTTAATTAGAAAGAACTACATTTGACAGGATAAATTAAGGGAGCTTGAATTTAGATACCTGAATTGATTACAGTGGGGCAGAGTTGAATAACAGAACCAGATGCTTCCCCCACATTCACCTGATCTCTTCACATTACTCTTACCCTGATTGAAACAGCCCCAACGGGGCAGGGGATGAGTAATGTGACACCGACCAGCACCACAAACCACACACGGTGTGTGTACACATGAGTATTACCCATAGACATGATATAAATTCTAAAATCTATACAGGAAAATAATATATAGACCATAATCCTAATATTCAGTTTTTAAAAATATCAAAATTTGCATACTTGCCTCAGCTTTTTATCTATTGAAATAAAACTACAGACACAGCAAAAACTCTCAGGTTTCCTCTTCCAACTGGCCCCCAAATAACAGATAACCTGAAATTCCTTTATACACTTATCTTGTATATACCTATAGCAATCTATACTAAATGTGATAGATTAAAAATTTTAAATATTCTTTATGACCAGCCGTCAGGAGCAAAGTTAACACACACCAAATTGGGAGAAGATGTTTGCAATGTAATTAATCAACAAAAAATTAGTATCTCAAGTACAAAGAGAGCCACACAACCTTAGAAAAAGAGAGCTCAGTAGAAAGATGGGCAGGCACTTGGAAATGCGCTCAGCGCTCTCGGGTGGGAAGTCTGCATGCACTGTGCGGGTCTTACTCACACAAATGTGGGCAGGCAGCTGTTCAGAAACTCCACAAATAGGATTCGGCAAGGTATCGGTTTTGGCATTTCCTCTTCCAAGTCACCAATCTGTATTATTATCCCTGTTTGTGCAGAACAGAACTCCAATTCTAGTGAGCAGAACTCTAAAGATTTCAAATTCAGGGATAGTTACTCTGTAACAGTCTTATAGAATATATCAGCCTGGAGGCTCTTGAAATTTGCATGGGGCTCTGAATTAGTCAATTCCTGATACTATTTGACTATTAATTTGTTTAACAATTAGGTATGTCCATTTTGTTTTTCAATAAAATGGCTATAATGACACGATACCTAATCACAAGAATGACATGAAAATAAATTCAAAATTTCATAGGCGCTTTGACAAAAAAGGGCTACATATAGCTATTATTATATCCCTTATATATAACCGAATTTAATGATAATAGCATAAGAACTTATTTACAATAATTATGAAATTAAAACTTTGTGTACAAAGATGAGGAATTATTATGTTATATTGAATAGCAAATTTCTTTTTGTTTTTTATGTACACAAATATCTCTAAAAAGAGAAAGTAGAAAACCTACTTTGCTGACCTCTCCCTTTCTCTTTTTCTTTTTATCCAGTTTCCAGTTCTCTAAGTGAAGGATGATAAATAATTAAGAGAATCTTAATATTTTCCCACAAAACAAATGGATACATATATGAAAGGAAGAAATTTAAAAGGAAAAGGGGAAAAAAGGATAGTTGTAGAAAGTTCTTTCTTGCCTTTTAAAAATATTTATTTATTTTTGGGAGAGTGCAAGCAGGGGAGGGGTGGAGAGAGAGAGACAGGATTCAAAGCAGATCCTGCATTAACAGTCTAATGGCAGTGAGTCTCATATGGGGTTCAAACCTGAACTGCAAGATCATGACCTGAGCCAAAGTCAGATGTTCAACCAACTGAGCAACCCAGGAGGCCCAAAAAGTTCTTTCTCGATGGTAAATTATTTGTAGTATATATCATTGCTCAGCCGTATTCTTGATCACTATTATTCTCATAAACTGTTGTTTTTAAATTATACCTGTGTTACTTTAGTTATTTTGAGAAGTGAATGCCAAGACGTGTAAGAGATGTGGAGATGGGGAGAGCAAGCATGTGAAGGGTAAAGGGAGGGGAGCAGGGAGAGGCAGCAAGAGCTGCAGACCACGATGCAATTCTGATATGTCACAGGTAAAAGGAAGGAAAGGAGAGAGGGTCCAATGAGTGCAGCAGAGCTCTGAAGATCTCTTGGTTTGTCCAGTAGGGGTCCCCAAGTCAAGTTCAAAGAATATGACCTTTGGCACCATTCTCTGGATCCTGACACTGAGTACATCTGCACAGTAAGCAGTGGGAAATTTTTGGAAATTTTACAATTTCTGAAAATTGAATTGCATTCAAGGACACCAAATTCAGAGGAGGGTAGGGGATAAATTAAAGCATCATATCAAGGGGGAATGCAGATGTGGCAAGCACCCTCTAAAATGTTCTCTACTTACAATCCCGATCTCCTAATTTTCCTGGTCTTATGTCATTGCCCCCCTTAAGTGTGGGCAGGACCTTAGACTTGCTTCTAGCCACAGTACTGGGCAACACTGACGTATGTTACACGATTAGGTGAGATAACATAACAATATCCATCTTGTTAGCAGACTCTCTCCCTTACTGGCTTTGGTTAAGTTTTCTGATTGGGGAGGTCCACATGGCAAGGAATTAGGGTGACCTCCACCCAACAAGAATTGAGGCTCTCAATCCAACAACGCTTGGTAGAACTGAAATCCTGCCAATAGCCATGTGATCCTGGAGTGATCCTTCCCTAATCAAAACTTTAGATGAGATCCCAGCTCTGCTGAGAGCTGGATTACAGCTAAGCCATGACCAGATTTCTCACCCACAGAAAATTTGAAATAACAAATGTAGCTTATTTTAGGCCATTGTATTTCTGGTAGTTACCCAGCACTAGAAAAATAATACAGGATCCAAAAAATGTAGTGGAAATGTATATTAGATGTATCAGATAGATAGATGTTTGGGGACATTATTTAATTAACTTCTTAAATGGATTCTGTGATGTGTGTGGTGTTCTTCAGACTTTCAGAAATTTTAGTTTGTTATTAATTTTTATTCATCCTAATTTTCGATCAGTGGTTCATTAGCTCTTAGCTAGTAACAAAGATCTGAATAAAGTGTCTGGCACATAGTGAGTTGCTAGAAATAGTATCTGCCATTTTACCATGGGGAAAACACTCAAAATTAAGTTTATATACAACAAATTACTAGTACACACCTCCTTTTCCTGTAGTTCACTTTGATATAATATAATGTCATCTCCTATCCCTTAATTGCCCTTATGTTCCACAATAAATTGAATTTAACAGCATGAAAATCTTAGATGTCATAGTAATCTGAGTCAGTATGCAGTAAAAAGTCTACTGATATAAATTATCCTTGGACAATAAAAACAACCTGCTCGTGGAGTGGATTTAATGTGGCAGTTAGGTGACAAATGTTCGGAGAGAAGGCTTTCTGCCTTCTGTGTGTTAAACGCTGTACTGCCATTTTTATTTTTGAAAATCCAAACTTGACCCAGTGTAGTGCATGCAACATGCGGCCTTCATTTAACCATGCTATCCCTCAATATAGGGAAAGGAGTCACTCTTCCAGGAGGATTTGGCATTCTCCTTGCAGTGCAAATCCATTCTTTAATCTCCAATAGCAGGGGTTAATGTAAATTCACTGCACACTTTGGGAAAGGGGGAAGAAGCTAAAGGTTCAGGCTGTTTGCAAATCGTCTGTTATTGTACCTCTTTAAACTACTCTCTTTGACTGCATGAGGCTTTGATAGCTCATCTAGTTGCAATAGCATGAGTGTAATGCTGCAGGCATGAAGCGATTGGGGGCAGTGTGTTATTGACAGAATCTCCTGAATGATGATTTATTATGAACATCAATGGAAACAACACTTGTTCTTTCTAGAAAGCCTGTTTGTTCCACCTGCCTCACCTGGGAGGAGAACACTGCCCCGAACTAAGACACTGTTTGTCTGGTTATTTAGCCTCTGTACTACTGCTGTATTTTTTACATGGGTTGGTGATTCTTTCTGGTTTCTATTTTGATGACTTGTAATCATTTAGAAATGTGACATGCCCAGAAATATCTGAAAGCAAGACCATTTGGCAAGAAATAAATAAAATCCCTGAGAAAGAGCCTCCATGATCAAAAGTAGTTTGCTTTTGGCTCATAGTTGGCCTCCTAAAAAGAACAGGGGATGCTTACAGCATGAGGGTATTCATGTAAATTTTGTGCTGGAAAATAAGGAATCTTATGTGTCAAGTGTATTACAGACAAGCCTAAACACAAAACTTATTATTATGTACTAAATACTAAATGGCACTGGACATACTACCTCCCTTGGTGAATTCCTGGCATTTTGTACATACCTAATCTTGGTTCTCCTCCTGCCTTTGTGAATATTTACTTTTCTTCTTCTTAAATCAGTTTGGTAAATGATTCCAAAAAAAATATTCTCTTCAGGTACATATGCAGACCCCCAACTTTAAGCAAATTAAATGAGTTAAGAAAAGTAAGTAAATTTTAAATAACAAAACAAAATGTAATATTCAGAATTAGAAATAATAGGTACTTCAAACCAGTGAAAGAGACAATTCTAATGCACTTTAGCCAATGAATAAAAAAAACAAAATTTAGCTCTAGGTTAGACTCCACACAAAGTTGGCTTATAAAATATACGTATATGTATACATGTATAGATATACACACTGTACATATATGTATATTTATAGAAATGAACTGGGGCGCCTGGGTGGCTCAGTCGGTTAAGTGTCTGGCTTCGGCTCAGGTCATAATCTCACGGTTTGTGGGTTCGAGCCCCACGTCGGGCTCTGTGCTGACAGCTAGGTCAGAGCCTGGAGCCTGCTTCGGATTCTGTGTCTCCCTCTCTCTCTGACCCTCCCCTGCTCGCGCTCTCTGTCTCTCAAAAATAAATTAAAAAATTTATATAAATGAACATACACTGTATACATATATGTATACTTATATGAATGTGTATGTATATACACATATGTATACATACACATAGACACACATACAGTATATAAATATATCATTGGTTTTATATATAAAAACATATAATATATAATAAAAAATATATAATTGGTATATATATATATATATATATAAATTGGTTTTCTTTTTAACTTTATATTTTCACCAAATTAGAAAATTCTAAATCATATAATAGTTCAACAGAAATGCTAGCAAGGAGTCCATGCCTTCAAGGAATGCTAATCGTTCAGTTCTAATATTGACCAAGGATTACAGAACAATTTTTCATTCAAATTAATGGAATTTTGTCAGATGCTATTTAAAAGATAGATTTTTTTAAAACCTGGAAATTTTTGAATGATAGTAGTGAAAGAATCTCCAAGTCTCTATTTGGTAAAATTCTACTCTGTAAAGTATGTCTTCTTACTTCTACAGTATATGGATGTGGCTTTTCAAATATATTCTATATAATCAAAATTATTAGTGCTGGGTAGTCAAGCTTCAGAATATATATCACTGAGACATACAGCTTTGGCAAATCACTTACAATCATAGAAAAGGCAATTTCTAATATTATCGACCTTCTTACGAGAAATGTTTCCTTCAATAGCTGGCATAAGTCAACAGGTAAAATCGGTCTTCATTTGTTGTCCAATTATTAGGGCAAACATACATATTTTGACTACATGTATAAGGTCCAGTTTTTATCAACGTTGAATGAAGATTTGGTGGAGGTTGCTCCTGACCAAAATCTTCACTGTGAATCAAGCTGTATGTGTATTGGCATCGAGGAATAATCTCTGCTATTTACAGAGCAATACCCTTCCTTTCTGGATATATAGTTTCTGTTCCATCGGGACCTTTTCCAGTATTTATCATGACTTACAGATAATCTTAACCACACAAAACAACTTATCCTTGTGCATGTGTTATAGATTATGAATGGAAGAGGAAATTATCAGACTTCTCCTTCACGTGTTCACTGTCCATTGGGTAAGAGTTGATTCACAGCGTAAATCACTGGTGTCTCCCAAATGTTATGTCAAATATCTGCTCAGAGATATGTTATGGTAACTGTTTTCTTGTATTGTCTGCATGAATATTATGTAAAATCCATCCAGTGGATATTGATAGATTCCTATTTTCTCATCAAACATATTGCCCTCAACGAAGATTACACTTATGTAGTGTCAGTCTGCCCCTCCCCCATGGAAAATATGATTTAGAAGGTCTTGACTTTTTTCAAGGGAAGTTACTATGTTTTACTTTAAATTTTGAAAAAGTTCAATGGCTTAACCTCTAAGAAGACTTGATAACACTTGGAACTTGGAGTAAATGGAATACCAATCCAATAAAATTGATTTTTTTTGAAATACCGTTTTGGCAACTCTTAGCCATATCTTTTGTCTGTTATGCAAAATTATCACATTTACAGATTCGATTGTTCCAGCACATATAGATTCACAATCTGTATTCATGCCATAGTCGTCTCTACTTAAAAACATGTGTGATGCCATTCTGGATCCTAATTATCTGTTTTAGCAGTTTCAGTAGTAATTTTTTGTTTCACTGAGCTAAGTACTCATTCTGTGAATTAGAGATTATATAATTTTCTATTGCTACATAAAAAGTTACCACAAATTTAGAGGTTTAAAACAGTATTTATTATCTCATAATTCTATAAATCAGGAAGTTCTTTTTTTTTAATTTATTTATATTCAGCTTGGCTTCAGGAGTAGAACCCAGTGATTTATCTCTTACATATGACACCCAGTACTCATCCCGGAAAAGTGCCCTCCTTAATGCTTATCACCCATTTAACCCAGTCCCCCACCTAACCCCCCTTCAGCCACCCCCACCTCCAGCAGCTGTCAGTTTGTTTTCTGTATTTAAGAGTCTCTTATGGTTTGCCTTCCTCTCTGTTTTTATCTTATTTTTCCTTCCCTTCTTTTATGTTCATCTGTTGAGTTTCTCAAGTTCCACATATGAGTGCATTCATGTGATATCTGTTTTTCTCTGATCGATTTATTTCACATAGCATAACACTCTCCAGTACCATCCACTTTGTTGCAAATGGCAAGATTCCATTCTTTTTCATCACCAAGTAGTATTCCCTTGTGTATATATACCACATCTTCTTTATCCATTCCTCAGTTGGTGGTTATTTGGGCTCTTTACATAATTTGGCTATTGTTGATAGTGCTGCTATAAACATTAGAGTACATGTGCCCCTTCAAATCAGCATTTTGGTATCCTTTAGATAAATTTCTAGTCATGCAATTGCTGGGTCATAGGATAATTCTATTTTTAATTTTTCCTTAAATTTTTTAATATTTATTCATTTGAGAGAGAGAGAGAGACAGAGCACGAGCAGGGGAGGAGCAAAGGGAGAGGGAGACACAAAATCTGAAGAAGACTCGAGGCTCTGAGTTGTCAGCACAGAGCCTGATGTGGGGCTTAAACCCACGAACCACAAGATCATGACCTGAGCCAAAGTTGGATGCTTAACCGACTGAGCCACCCTGGCACCCCTGTTTTTGATTTTTTGGAGAACATCCATACTGTTTTCCAGAGTGGCTGCACCAGTTTGCAGTCCCACCAACAGTACAAAAATGGTTCCCCTTTCTTCACATCCTCGCCAACATCTGTTGGCGAACAGATTTTAGCCATTCTTGTAGGTCAGGAAGTTCTGATGTGCTTTTGAGCTGTCAGCTTAACATCCCACAAGGTTGAAATTAAGGTGTCAGCTTAGCTAGGCTCTTATGTGGAGGTTCTGGGAAAGAATCTGCTTTCAAACTCATTCGTGTCATTAGCAGAATTCAGTAGCTTATAATTGTAAGTCTGAGGCTCCTCTTTCTTTGGCAGCAGAGGACCTCAGTGGTCCTTAAGGCTGCCCACATTCCTTCTTACATGGCTTCTTCATCCTCAGTGCTAGCACTAGCCTGTCAAGTTCTTCTTATACTTTACAACTCTCTGACTTCCCCTTTTGCCAGGAGCAGGGAAAACTTTCTGCTTTTAAATCCTCGCATGATTAGATCAGGTTCATTTGGATAATCTAAAGTTCAATAATACTCCATAAAATAATATAATTATGGGACTGATACCATGAATTCAGAGGTTCTGGAGATTAGTGCAGGACATTTTTAAGGGCCATTTTAAAATTATACCTACCATAGAGAATAGCACAAACTATTTCCAATTCAATTTAGACATTAAACGATGAACACTAAAAAAACACAAATGAACAACAACAACAAAAACAACAACATAAACCAAATGAAAATGGCCTGAAATTGTGAGCAAAACACAAGTCAGTTGTATTTTCTCTATGTAAGCAGAGGTAAGTGACTGACACAGTCTTTGAAACAAATGCGTAATGTTGAAAATCCTAATGTTTAGACTTTGATGGTGAAGGGGAGAAAAATTCTCCTCTGCCATCTATGGGTCTCTGGCTCAGCCTATGAACTAAATAGACATAAGACAGATTCACGGGACAAAAGCAGACAGATTTTGTTGAATTTTTTACATGTGTATGCGGGTCTTCTAAAAAAAAAGCTGAAGACCCAAAGAAGGGACCAGAGCAGGAAGCTTTTCTATCTTTCAGACAAAGAAACCATAAATTTGTGAAGAATTGGCAAGGCAAAGTGTTTAGGTTAGGGGTAGTAAATGGTGAAGAAATAACTAGAAAAATAAGGGTTAGTTTAACAAGGTTTGTTTGTCAGGTTTTTTGGCTCCAAATTCCCTCTGTCTGGTGATGAGAATGTCTTCCTTCCTCCTGTTACAGGAAGGGAACTTCTTACATGGGAGATGAATGTTCTGCTCTCAGGAGGATAAAAGAGGATCAGAGTGTCCTTCTTGTACTGGCTACTTCTTAAAGTGCCTTTAATTCAAAATAATCAATAGGCCAAAGTGGAATATTTTGGAATAACATCTTCAGAATCCTTTCAGTGATATTTCGATGAAAGTTGTTATTATTCTTATGAAATGTTGGTGGTCAAAACTGCTTCATTTTGTTTTATTTTTCTAAATCAACCAAACCTCCTGTGTACTATGTGATAAATCATAAAGATTTGCTACTGGTCTCCCTGAGAAACGCTGATCAAGATATTTATGATCCTCTTTTCTTGCCCTTCTACACATTCTCCCTGGATGATCTCATTGACTATCATGGCCTTAATTTTTGTCTATAAAACTATATTTTATAAAATGATGTGTCATGTACAGTGATGGACCAAATCTACCCTTTCATCCCCAATCTCAAGTTAGAAAATATTTTCATTTTCCCACTGGATTTTCAGGAGATTCTTATGCCATGTATCTAATGAACTCATTATCTCTGCCCACTCCAATATCTACTCCCACTTCTGATGGTGAATATAGATTTATATGTCAAATAATCATTTTTTCAAAGACGTTTGGCTGATCCTATATTGTAACTTCTCAGTGAAATCTTATTCTAGAAATATTTCCTGTTCATTTGTATTTCAACTATCAATACTAATTTCAATTTTTTTTGCGAAAATATTTTAAGCTGTTTTTACATCTTGTAAGGATTCATTATAAACAAATGAGAGAGAGAGCACTACTGTGCACACTTCATGTTTTGTTTTGTTTTCATCAGGAAAAAGTGACATGTTTGTAACAGTGGCTGTCTCATATAAAGGCCAAATGCAGATACTGTGCCAATCTTAATATGAGAGAGTAGTTCAGTATTTAGATAAAACAAATTTATATGGGAGATCTAATGTTTTCTTTCCATCTATGCAGTATCTCTTATTGACTCCTACCCATTTTAGGACACTATTGTCATGCACAGCTCCAACTGCAAGCTCCTGCCACTCACTGTCTGACAGCTTTCTCTGTCTACTAGAGCCTATATGGGCTCCATATGGGGAACACAAGAGGTACCAAGAAATTCAGGTTCCCAGGGGCAACTCTTCACCTAAGGCTGTAAATCTGTGAAGTGTTAGCAGCTTTCTAGCCCCTCACCTGAGATAACTTTGTTATTTATTTATTTATTTATTTATTTATTTATTTTTAAGTTTTATTATTTATTTTTGAGAGAGAGAGAGACAGACCATAAGTGGGGAAGGAGCAGAGAGAGAGAGGGAGACACAGAATCCGAAACATTTTCCAGGCACCCAGCTGTCAGCACAGAGCCTGACGTGGGGCTCAAACTCACAAACTGTGAGATCATGACCTGAGCCGAAGTTGGATGCTCAACCAGCTGAGCCAAGGTGCCCC
>JAQQST010002040.1:0-11024 GCA_028646485.1 Cryptoprocta ferox
CTTAGGTCATGATCTCACGGGTTGTGAGTTCGAGTCCCGCGTCAGGCTCTGTGCTGACAGCTCAGAGCCTGGAGTCTTCTTTGGATTCTGTGTCTCCTTCTCTCTCTCTACCCCTCCTCTGCTCACACTCTGTGTCTCTCTCCCTCAAAATAAATAAATATTAAAAAAATTTTTTTGAAAAACCCATTTGTCCACTAGGAAGATGTGGCATATAACACACATACACACACATACACACACACACACCACCACCACCACCACCACCAATAACAACACCAACATGGATGGAACTGGAGGGTTCACTTATGCCAAGTGAAATAAGTCAGAGAAAGACCGATATCACATGATCTCACTCATATGTAGAATTTAAGAAAGTTAATAGATGATCATAGGGGAAAGGTAGGAAAAATAAGATAAAAACAGAAAGGGTGTCAAACCATAGGAGACTTTTAAATACAGAGAACAAACTGAGGGTGGATGGTGGGGGTGGGAGGATGGGGGAAATGAGTATTGGACATTGAGGAGGGCACCTGTTGGGATGAGCACTGGGTGTTGTATGGAAGTGATGAATCAGTGGGTTCTACTCCTCAATCCAACACTACACTGTATGTTAACTACCTTGAAAATAAGTAAAATATAAAATAAGTGTGATTCTAAAGGGAAAAAAAAAAGCCCCCTTTGAAGTGAGTATCTAGGCAATCCATGCTTGCCAGGCACTTGAATTACATAAAAGAAAAGGCAACTAATACTACAAGTACCTAGTGTTTTGAATCCCTTTGGTTTGGGGGATTTGTCCTGCTCCATTTGCCAAAGAGTAGACAGTAAAACAGACAATATTCTGGGGAATACAGCAGAATTCCTTAAATTTTTATCTCCTAAAAGTAGAATAATCCTTATTGATGTAATTAACAAACATTACAGAAAACATTGAAAGCCATTTCAAGATAAGCAATGACTCCAGAGCCAGCCGTGGAGTTAAAGGACAAGGTAACCAGCAGAGTGGGACTTCCGGATGGAGGGTCTGTGACAGAGGGCCATGGAAGCAGCTGTGCACATTCCTAAGAATTTTTAGAAGAACCAAGCCATCTGTCTCGGTCTCTTCTCTTCCCTTTGGTTGGAAGGATATATGGATTAGGTGTAGATGTCAAAATATAGCTTAAAAACAACAGCATAAAAATTCCATGTACATTGTAAAAACAATCCTGAGGTTATTTGTGTTTGCTCTTTGATTTGCTTATATCCAATTCTTTCCCATCCCTGCAAGGTCTGACATTTCTTATAGCTTCTTCCTAATCCTCTACCCTCATATCACATACTTTTACTTTGAAAGGTAATTCTGAGTTCACCGCTCTTATTTTTTCTGGCTTCTAACAGCCATAAATAAAATTTCCCATATAATACTTAATTCTTTTTTTATTAAAAAAAAAACCTGAGTTTTTCTTCTCTAAAAAGGAACTAAAGGGGGCTTTCATTGGTCAATATGGCACTTTGCACACTGAAAAGAATGACTCTAAGGGCTTGAAACACATTGAAACCCTAAAGTTCTTTAAGATTACAAGAGAGGGAGAGAAGGAAAGAGAAAATCTCATTTGTCATCATGGGAGGTAGCTAGTATAAAATAACTTTACTCTAAACATTGATAATTAAAGCAAAATAACTAGTCCATCTTGCTTTTCTTGTGTAAATTATATATCAGGGAAACCAAAGAGATCAAACTGATGAACGTTCTTGACACAATTGTTCCAGTTAACAAATGTAGAATTAGAAAATCACCAGTTTAAAAAAAAAATGTTTGAGAGCAAGAGAGCAAGAGTGAGAGAATGAGAAAGAGAGCGAGTGAGAGAGAGGATGAGAGCGAGAAAGAGAATGAGAGAGTGAGAGAGAGAGAGAGAGTGAATGAGAGAGAGAGAGAATGAGAGAGAAATAGAATGAGAGAGCAAGAAAGAGAAAGAGAGAAAGAAAGAAAGAGAGCGAGACGGAGAGAATGGGAGAGAGAGCACGCAGGAGAGAAACAGAGAGGGAGAGAGAGACAGAGTCCAAAGCAGGCTCCAGGCTCTGAGCTGTTAGCCCAGAGCCTGACACGGGGCTCGAACCCATGAGCTGTGAGATCATGACCTGAGCTGAAGTCAGTTGCTTAACCAACTGAGCCACCCAGGTGTCCCAGAAAATCAGCAGTTTTTAAAGTCCTGGTGTATTTATCTAGTTAATAGTCATTAATAGACTCTAAAGTAATTGCAGATATTCACAAGGTGCCCAAACGTGACTCCATAGATGACTTCCTGGGTATAAGTACACACACACACACACACACACACACACACACACACAGGCATGAAACAAAATGTTTATAGCAGCTCTTTCACCGATAGCCAATATGGAAAGAGCCTAAATGTTCATCAACTGATGAATAGATAAAGATGTAATTTATATATACAATGGAATACTACTTGGCAACGAGAAAGAATGAAATCCTGCCATTTGCAGCAATGTGGATGGAACTGGAAGGTATTATGCTGAGTGAAATAAATCAGTCAGAGAAGGACAGATACCAAATGTTTTCACTCATATGTGGATCTTGAGAAACTGAACAGAAGATCATGGGGGAAGGATAGGGGAAAAAATAGTTACAGGGAGGGAGGCAAACCATAAGAGACTCTTAAATGAGAACAAATTGATGGTTGATGGTGGTGGTGGGGGAGAGGGGAAAATGGGTGATGGGCACTGAGGAGGGCACTTGTTGGGAGGAGCACTGGGTGTTGTATGTAAGCAATGAGCCACAGGAACCTACCTCCAAAACCAAGAGCACACTGTACACACTGTATGTCAGCCAACTTGACAATAAGTTATATCAAAAAATAAAAGGGCACAAGGAAACTTTGAGGTGATGGACAGGTTTATTACCTTGACTGTAATGGTTTCATGGGCATATGCAAATGTCCAAACTTAAGTTGTATGAGTCAGCTATATCCAGTTTGTTTATTATACCTCAATAAGTCCCTCTTAAGGGGGAAAAGAAGCTTTAAGTGGTAGAATATCCAATTACTGGAATGTGTGATTTATTGGACCCTCCTTTGATGAAAGAGGTTTTGGGGACAACTGGAGAACTTTGAATAGGAATAGGATATTAGATGAAACTTAAGATATTACTATAAATCTTAGAAATGATAAGGACATTGTCCTTATGTGAGAAATGCCAATTTTTTAAAAAGGAGGCATACATATATATTTGGAGGTAAAACGTCATTTGTCTGACATTTACCTTAAAGTACTTCAGCTAACAAAGAACAAAATAGATGGAGAAATATATTAAAACGTTATTCATTGTTAAAACCAGATAATAAGTATCCAAGGATTCATTATATTATTCCATTCTACCCACTTGTAGAAATGTTTTAAAATGTTCAAAATAAAAAGTGAGAAAGAATGTGAGTGTCCAGAATTCCTGTGGTACAGGGAAATGGAGGAGGTCACATCCATCATCACTGCTTCTCTCTAGGTCAGCTGAAATCCATAATAAGGGTATAAATCTGGTAGAATTTCCAGTGAAACTGCTGTGATTATGGTTACCTATAATCATTAGTGTGACTAGACTGTTCAGGCTTTAAGAATCTCTGACAAAACTAAAGGTCACAAATCTTTTTTTTTTAATTTTTAAGAATATATATGTGAAAGCAAGCCCAAGTACAATGCATGCTATTACATAGAAAGTGCTTTGCCATAGCCACTCCTTCCAAAGAGAGAATCACTTCTGTTTCAGGTCATCAGGTATTTATAACATGAATTCAATTTTATACTTCCGCTTATGGTTCACACAGACATTAGAATCCACTGAGTAACCAATGGGAAAGAACAGAAATCTAGATCAGTTCCAGCTGCTACCCACTACCGTGAAATGTGTTCTTTTATTATTACTTTTAGTGCTTCTGTTCATCTTTTTGTTACTTTAGATAATACAGTGAACTCCTGAATAATGCAGTGGTTAGGAACGCTGACCCCCATGAACAGTTGAAGGAGTTCCATGTAGAACTTTTGATTCCCCCCAAATTTTAAGTCTGTTGACTTACCAATAACAGTTAACACATGTCGTGTGTATATGTATTATATATGCATTCTTACGGTGAGCTAGAGAAAAGGTTAAGAAAATCCTAAGAGAAAGTGCATTTCTAGTACTTTACTGTATTTATTGAAAAAAAAAATCTATATAAGTGGGCCTGTGCAGTTCAAACCCATGTTGTTCAAAGGTCGACTGTACCTTTCATGTTTAGTTGCCTGTAGTCAGGTCTTTCCTGCCAGCATGTAAAATAAATGGTACTCCTCCACTACTTCATCCTTCTTTTGACCACCCTCGTCCCCCAAAATGAAAATCTTTTTGAAGAATTTAGGGGAGTGCCTGGGTGGCTCAGTCTGTTAAGCATGCAACTCTTGGTTTCAGTTCAGGTCCTGATCTCATGGTTTCAGGAGTTCAAGCCCCGTGTCAGGCTCTGCACTGGGAGCACAGAACCTGCTTAGGATTCTCTGTCTCCATCGCTCTCTGCCCCTCCCCCACTCGCACTCTCTCAAAATAAACAAACTTAAAAAAAAGGATAATTTAGGAAATAATACCAACAGCAGATGAGAAACACTGAATAATTTCTGAGTCAAAAAACAGTATTGGATCAGGGTGGATATGGGGAAGTAGTGACTTCATGTGGCAGAAGCCTGGGTGCCATGGACCCCTGGAGGGGGGAGCGAGCTGTCTAGTTGTCACTTGGTTCTTCTCCACATTGCTTGGGGTGAACTGTTACTGTAGGACTCTGTTATGACTCAGAGGTGGTAGGGACTATCAGAACAATCTGATCCACACATGCAAGGAAAGTTCAGAAGTCGAACAGAAAGAGTCTTTACCTCCCCAGGCTTGGTGGAGAGTCTGCAGAAACCACTGCTGCCAGCCCTGTGCTCCTGGTGGCTGTGGCACTAGGGGTCTCACGGCATAACAGGAGTGTCTCGTGTCTCTTCTCAAGTAGTTTCCTGGCCTCGTTCCTCTGCCAGGAACCTTTCAGGGTAAGTGGGGTTGGAAGGGAGTCCAGAGTACCCAGCCTCTGGCCCTGGCTCTCTAAAGCCATGCCCTTCCATAGGTGGTGGAAGCTGTATACTTCTCAGGTATACAAAAGGCTGCACCCCAACAAAGATGACAAACTGGGAAAACGCCCAGATGTGAGCCAGACTGCTGACCCCACAAGACTGTCCACCATTTCTGGAAAAAGAGGAGCCTGCAAGGTCAAGAGGCTCCCGAAGATATTGAGGATGAGTTTAGGCCATGGGTGGCCAGAGTCCACTCTCATTTCCTTCCTCCTGGGCAATGTCTTTTAGAATTCCATTCCTTTCTCAAAAGCCTCAAATGTCCCTCATTCCAGAAAAGGTAAGGATCTCCAGCTGGTGATCAGAGCTCCACAGACCCTGTCCTGATTCCCCTCCATTATTCTGTCACACCTAACACTTACAAATAGTTGCCCCAATCCATTCTCATGCGGTTCCTTCCTTAAAACCCAGTTCAAATGCTCTCTTGTGCCAGGACTCACATGGACACACATGTCTGTCTCACCTGCCATCGAGTGGGGATTGTGTCTGCCTCATAGGCTGGGGAGCTGTTGGGGTGGTCTCTGACTTCCATGATGATCCAGGCTCAGATCTTGTCTTACCTATCAGCAGGATTTGAGAGTTTAATAGTCTCTCCTCCTTGAAACCCTCTTCCAGGGAGGCTGCTTCTCTGGGTGTTCTCCTTTAAAGACCCTTTCAGGGAAAGGAGGCTGGAGGAGTGCAGATAAAGTGAATAGTTTCCTGTAAATAGACTCCCCAAGTTCAGTTGACCTGGAGGACATGGAGCTGATGGATCTGACTGCGGAACTCCACATTAATAGTGGAGCGACTCAGCTAGGAAAAGACCTACCTGAGGGAGTCTGACCTGGCTCTAGTCTCATCCTTCTGCAGCTCTTGATGAAGGCCTATTTATCTGTAGAGCAAATGTTTTCCTCTGAAACTAAGAAAAGACACTTTGCCGTTCCTGTTCTTTCATATGGGTCAGGAAACAGGTCAGGTTTCATGCAGTAGAAGGGTTCTTGGTCGAAAGCTGCAGTGTCCAATTCAGTAGCTACCAGCCACCTGTGGCTATTAAGCACTTGATACGTGGCTGGCCCAAAGTAAGGTGTGCTCTAAGTGTAAAATGCACACCATATTTCAAACACAGTATAAAAAATAAATCCCCGAATGTGAGCTAGCTCATTAATAATTTTATATTCTCTGTTGAAATGGTATGTTGGGTTAAATATATTAAAATTAATTTCATCTATGTCATTTTACTTTTTAAACACAGCTACCAGAAAATTAAGATTATAGGTATGGCTCTCATGTTTCTATTTTTAATGCATCCAGGTCCAGGCACTGTTGAGCTCATCATTTTGTACTGAAGTCACAGCTCAGAGGATTTTGAGAGATAGAGGAAAGGTTTCTTGCTCTCTAGAGAACAGAGGCTCCTTTGTTCCCAGGGATGAATGAGCAAAAGAAACATAGTGACCAGGCCTTCCCAGAGCAAGATAAGCTTGACAAGGTGGGTCCCATCTTTGGGGTTGGCCCCCCTTCCTGAGGTACCTTCCTTCATGTCCTGGCCTTTTGAAAATATCCACCAGATGTTCTATCTTCTCCCTGACACCCTAATGTTCTCTCAGCTCCAGCAGGACATTTAGGGGACTCCTCTGAGGTTGAAGTTGATTACTGGGAGCGCATGGAGGTATGAGCTGGCAGCAGTATTCATGTAAGATCATCTGTTCATGATTTTTTAAAAATTCTCAAATTAGTTATTGTTACTCTGTGCTTCAGAATACAATAAGTGATTCTTTACAATAGACCCATAGTGGAATGATAAGGAACTTACTTTAGTGTTCTGTGCAAATCACACACCCTGTCTCTACATTATCTACATTGGTGGGTTTATAACTATCCTGTTGCTGTTTTGTCTGGATTAGATCCCATTTTTAGATACTCACTGGTTGGAAAAAGACAGCCTGAAGGCACCCACGAAAGAAATTAAAGGAGCTGAAGCAAGTGATGTGAGTAAAAACAAGTGAAAATTACCTGACAAAAGATAGAAAAGGATGAAAAATAGAGTATAATGGTGGTGATGGATATTTAATAGCTTTGGAGAAAGGACTAGGTATCAGTCACCTGCAACGAGTTTTTGGTATTGGTATTTTTCTTTTACTTCCCATAACCCCTGTGGAAGACACTAAAATCACCGCATTTTACAGATGGGAAAAGTGGGCTAGATAGAGGCTAAATAATCAGCCAAAAATCACACTAGTGTGAGTGGCTGGGCCAGGATTTGAACACAGGTCTGACTTTAGAGCTCATGCCTTTAATTACTGTATTGTCCTACCCATGAGTAGAATTAGGATAGGAAACATGAGTAGAAATAAAAATGTACATCAACAAAGAAAAGAGGGAATGAAATAAGTATACCTTGGAAATATGAGTAACATGGAGGAAGAGAAGTGGTAAAGCTTTACTCGAGAAAGCATTAAAAAGAAGAGATATAGAAAACCCTAGAGATTCCACCAAAAAACTATTAGAAGTAATAAATGGGGGCGCCTGGGTGGCTCAGTCGGTTAAGCGTCTGACTTCGGCTCAGGTCATGATCTCACAGTTCATGGATTCAAGCCCCACGTCAGGCTCTGTGCGGACAGCTAGCTCAGAGCCTGGAGACTGTCTTCTGATTCTGTGTCTCCCTTTCTCTCTGACCTTCCCCTGCTCATTCTCTCTCTCTCCCTCTCTCTCTCTCAAAAATAAATAAAACGTTAAAAAAAAGAAGTAATAAATGAATTCAGGGAAGTTATAGGATACAAAATATACAGAAATTTGTTTCTATATACTGATAATGAACTATCATAAGGAAAAATTAAGAAAACAATCCCATTTACAATTGCATCAAGAAGAATACATGGAAATCAATTTAACCAAGGAGGTGAAAGAGCTGTACCCTGAAAATTACAAGATACTGATGAAATAAATTGAAGATGATACAAATAAATGGAAGGATATACCATGATCGTGGATTGGAAGAATATTGCTAAAATGTCCACACTACCCAAAGCAATATACATATTTAATGCAATCCCTATCAAATAAAATTAACATTTTTTTTTGTTTTTCCGCAGAACTAGAATAATCCTAGAATTTGTATGACATCACAAAAGACTCTAAATAGCTAAAGCAATATTAAAAAACAAAACTGGGGTTATCACACTCCAAGATTTCAAACTATACTAGAAATCTACAGTAATCAAAATAGTATGGTACAAACACAAAAATAAACACATAGGTCAATGTAACAGGATAGAGAGCCTAGAAATAAACTCAAACTTCTATGGTCAATTAGTCTATGACAAAGGAGGTAAGAATATGCAATGGGAAAAAGACAGTCCTTCAATAAGGGATGCTGGGAAAACTGGACAGCCACATGCAAAAAGAAGAAACTTGAGCACTTTCTTACACCATAAAATAAATTCAAAATGGATTAAAGACCTAAATGTAAGCACTGAAGCCACAAAACTCTTAAAAAACAGACAGTAAACTTGTTGACATCAGTCTTAGCAGTGTTTTTTGGATTAATCTCCTCAGGCAAGTACAACAAAAGCAAAAACAATTGAAACTATATTGAACTAAAAAGCTTTTGCATAGGGAAGGAAACCATCAACAAACTGGAAAGGCAACCTACTGAAAGGGAGAGGATGTTTACAACTGATATTGAATAAGAGGTTAATATCCAAAATATACAGTTGACCCTTGAACATGGGTTTAAGTTGCACATGTCCACTTATACATGAGTTTTTAAAATATAGTATTGTAAATGAATTTTTCCTTATGATTTTCTTAACATTTTCTTTTCTCTAGTTTATTATAAAAATACTGTATATTATACATAATATATATAAATTTACTTACTAATAAGGCTAATAGTCCACAGTAGGCTATTAGTAAAGTTTTGGAGGGAACCAAAAGTCTTTGTGTAGAGGGCTGGGGCCCCTAACTTCCACATTGTTCAAGGATAAACTGTATAAAAAACTCCTACAACTCAACACTAAAAAAATCAAGGAAGCTGATTTTTAAAAATGGACAAAAGACTTGAATAGAGATTTTTCCAAAGAAGACATATGGTCAACAAATGAAAAGAGGCTCAATATCACTAATAATCAGTAAAGTGCAAATCAAAACCACAATGAGATTATCACCTTACACCTGTTAGAATGTCTAGTATCAAAATGACAAGAAAAAAGTTGTGATGAAGATGTGGAGAAAAAGGAACCCTCGTAAACTATTGGCATCAACAGAAATTGGTACAGCCACTATGGAAACAGTATGGAGGTTTCTCAAAAAATTAAAAGCAAAGCTACCATATAATCTACAAAAAACTACCATGTGATCTATACTTTTGGGTATTTATCCAAAGAAAATGAAAACAGTAACTTAAAAAGAAATATGCACCCCTATGTTCATTGCAGCATTATTTACAATAACCAAGATATGAAATCAACCTAAGTGTTCATCAATAAATGGGACGATAAAGAAGATGTGAGATATATAGTCAAAGGAATATTCCTCAACCATAAAAAAAATCTTTCCATTTGCAACAACATGGATGGATTTATAAGGCATTATGCTAAGTGAAATAAGTCCCAGAAAGACAAATAACTATGTGATTCCACTTATGTGTGGAATCTTAAACAAAACAAAATAGAAACAGACTCAACTACAGAGAAGTAGTCTTTGCCAAAGAGAAGGGAAATGAGGAGATGGGTCAAATAGGTTAAGGAGATGGAGATATAAACTTTCAGTTATAAAATAAGTCACAGGGTTACAGTATAGGGAATATAGTGCCATAATATTGTAATAACTTTGTATGCCATATTACAGATAGTAATTAGCCTCACCATGGTGATCATTTTGTAATACATGTAAATATTGAATTTCTATGTTATATACCCGAAACTAATATTGTGTGTCAACATATTTCAATTAAAAAAACAAGGAAGGAAGTTAGAAAGAATAGTTTTAATTTCTTTATACACTTGGCAAATCTAATTCTCACCTTTACCAGCAAAGCCTCTATTTAAGCTATTTTTTCCTGTACAGTTTAGGGAGTTCTGTTTGACACAATTCATGTGGGTGCCACTATAGGAAATGTGTGAAGAGAGACCTGGAGTCTTTGTCAGAGGGGACAGCATAGATTCTACAAGTCAGTATTCTGGGGCGGTGGGGAAAAGCACTTTTCAAGGATATGAGTGTTTCTTCCAGAGAGAGACAGTGGAGCCATGGTCTGCATAAAGACAAAAGGTACCTTGGATGTTAGCTCCAAGCCAGGCCTCTGAGATGTGGTCCTGCTTTTCTTGCCTAGTGTTCTATAGATCCTTGGAAGCATGTACAGCCTTCAGGATGCTAGGAAAGAAGCACAGAGATGCACTTACGCATTGATGGACTGCACCCTCTTCTCAGCTGGGGATGACATTTCTATCAGTCCAAGGTTAAATAGGAGAAAGGAAAACCAATGCAGTACCTTACATAAAGGTAAATGTATGCAAAATGGTTTTGACATTTCTAATTTGGCTCATTGAAGTGTCACCTTTTACCTTTTATGAAAGATAGGGAAGTGTGTTATGGTCTTTAACATGTCCATTAGGCTAACAAAAAATTGAAAAACCATCTCAAACAAAATTTTGAGCCAAATAAAACAAAAGGAAGTTTCAGGATAGAAGTCATAAAATGATGTGTATATAAAATTTTAATTTTTTAATGTTTATTTTTGAGAGAGAGCGAGAGAGCGAGAGAGCGAGAGAGCGAGAGAGCGAGAGAGCGAGAGAGCGAGAGAGCGAGAGAGCGAGAGAGCGAGAGAGCGAGAGAGCGAGAGAGCGAGAGAGCGAGAGAGCGAGCGCATGAGTGGGGTAAGGGGCAGAGAGAGAGGGAGACACAGAATCTGAAGCAGGCTCCAGGCTCTGAGC
>JAQQST010002041.1:0-11021 GCA_028646485.1 Cryptoprocta ferox
AGGATTCTTGGCTGCATATTTCTCCTGTTCATCACATTGAAGATTTCCTGCCATTCCTTTCTGGCCTGCCAAGTTTCATTAGAAAGGTCTGTAACCACTCTGATAGGTTTCCCTTTGTATGTTAGGGCCTTTTTTTCCCTAGCTGGTTTCACATCCAAGCTCTTGATAAACATATTGAAAAGAATAAGATCAATGGTAGAGCCTTAAGGCAAGTCACTCTAGAGATCTCTCCAAGTTAACATTAATGTAACAGTTAGCTTGATACTAGTATATACTCTCATTCGCTACAACAATAAGGGTTTCATAGTCAAATATATTCTGGAGATGTTACTTATTGTGGGACCCTTAGTCCTGCATTACACGTTAGCATCATAAAGATTTGGAAAATCCCTCAGTGAAGAAGGACTGACTTAACTGTGATACACTTGTTTGTGAGACACACATCGCATTCCAGAGACTTGGAGTTATAGAGATGTAGGATCCCGTGAAAGAAGGTCTAACACCCAAAGGAGAGGCCCTCAACATCACTTGAGTGGAGGAGCCTAAATCATGAGGGAGGAACAAGAGAGGTCCCAGCTCTGGGTGTTCCACTGGTTTTATTCCACCACACTTGGAGTCTGCAGCAGCCCAGGGCACTCCCTCACTGGCTCTGCCTATCCCTGCAGAAGAATGTGGAGGACAAGGGATGGTAACCATGATTTCAGAGAGAGGGTAGAAGAACTATCATCAGTCCTGCCTGAGCGGAGATGTCCAGATGGCTCTCTGTGACAGAGGACAACACTTAGCTGTGAAACAGAATGTCTCAAAAAGCTGTGATGCGTGTAACATGCTTCTCATTCCTGTGGCTGACTGTCGATCATTCTGGAAGGTGTCGGCCAGGTGGCACAATCTATTCTCTGGAATGAAATGGAACACAGGTAGCATTCTTATTTTGTGCACTTATCCCCACTCTCTGAAAGTCCTTTTTCTATCAGTGTCAGAGATGAAGAGAAGAATAGGCTGCATTTTGTTCATTAGCTCTGTGGAAGGAGGAGCCACTGGGCAGAAAAACGGTAGGTACAGAGAAGCAAGGAAGGCCTCTGCTTGACGCAAGCGTGGCCTGACGAGCGCATCTCTGTTCCCTCTCTCTGCATGTGCTGGGACTGTGGGATGAAAAGAATATCCAGTCATGATTTCAGTTTTCTCATTATCCAGGGGTTATGTCAGACAGCCAAACAACACGTTTCTGCTCCTGCCTTCTTGCCCGATAGCTGACCCTGCCTCAGCAGGGCCACCCTCCTTCCAGCGTCAAATCAAATCCTCCTATTTGTTCATCCGTGACTTCTCCCACACACTGAAGAGGTCAAATGTGTTTAATTACAGAGATTATTTTGTAATCCAGTGGACTACCACCCTACAGAGACTCCCGCTGAGATCACAATGTTCATTTCCCTGTCAGAAGTCTGCTGTGATTTTAATTCATGTTGTCTCGGAAGTGAAGAGTTCAAGGTTTTCCTCTTAGCTAAACTATGAGCCCATATGTCACTGACGGGATGCTTTTGGCAACAGCAGGAATCATGTTCCCAGACCCCTAAACAATAACTTTTTAAAGGTTCTTCCAGTCTCTAAACACATGCGCACTCCTACCCTTTCCAGCTTCTTTGCCTCCTGTTTTGCTCTCTGTTTTTCTTGGCAGGTGCTGGTGTTGGGTAAATACTCCTTTCATGGAGGAGCTTGTCTGTCAGGTCCCACAGAGAGTAAAGAAAATGGCAAATTAATGAATTCAGGGTTGTGTCTGGCAGAAGGTGTGTTCCAGTACCACGTGGCACATCTGGCAGCAAGTTAAAACAAAACAAAAAGTAACAATGGAGAAAAAATACAGCTCTCAGAAACCTGAGGTTAAAACAGAATTAAATAAACGTCCTTAATGTAAATGTCCCTAAAACTAAGAGGGTATGATGAGAACAGAGGAGGGAGGACCAGAAAAGCACTCGTAATTGGGAAATGTAAAAAATACTTAAAAAGCAGCAGTATGAGCTTTTCAAAATGAAACTGGTCCAAAAATGTACAGCAATGTTAGGATCTTGCCCTACAAGTGCTGTCTGATCAAGGCAGCAGGAATGGACTGCTGGTCCTTCCCCATGCTGCAGAGCGCTCCAGGCTAGACCCCCTTGGTGTCTCATTCTCTGCCACAACACAGGCTGAACTTTAAAGTAAATGCAGGACTAGTGGCTGTGATCATTTCAAGTTAGTTTGCAGAATGAATATTTTCTAAGAACTCCATGTGTTTTAAAATTATTCCTGTGGGGCACCTGGGTGGCTCAGTCGGTTGACCGTCCGGCTTCGGCTCAGGTCATGATCTCATGGCTAGTGGTTTTGAGCCCCACGTTAGGCTCTGTGCTGACAGCTAGCTCAGATCCTGGAGGCTGTCTTCAGATTCTGTGTCTCCCTCTCTCTCTGACCCTCCCCTGCTCACTCTCTCTCTCTCTCTCTCTTTCTCTCTGTCTCTCAAAAATAAATAAAACATTTAAAAAATTTTAAAATTATTCCTGTATCCTTGGTCACAATATCCATTGCAAAGGACAGCCTTATGGAAGAAAATGAAGACCTCTTTGGATATGATATTTTAGATTTTCAACAAAAGTAAAAGAGTGAAACTCTGAAATGACATAAAAACTGAAGAAAGAGCCAACTTCTTTCTTTTCATGTTTCTTTATTTTGGAGAGAGAGAGAGAGAGAGAGAGAGAGACAGAATGCAGGGGAGGGCAAAGGGGGGTACAGAGGATCTGAAGTGGGTTCTGCACTGACAGCAGAGAGCCTAATGCGGGGCTTGAACTCATGAACTGTGAGATCATGACCTGAGCTAAAGTCAGACACAGCCTACTGAGCCACCCAGGTGCCACAAAGGAATCAACTTCTTAAACAAAGGGCTGTTGATAATGAGACAGACACATCAAAGATCTGTGTAAAATATGATAAATGCTATCAAAGTGGGCTCAGCAGAAGATTATAACATTTTAAACTCATTTAGCAGAGAAGCTTTCCATGGAAAAAAGGAAACATTCTCTCTGAGCATTTGAGTGCTTTATGAGGACAGCACCATGAACTCCTCAACAGCGATAAAAGCACCATTTTCTGTGTGAACTCTTCAGCTGAACAGATCAGACAATCATGTCTAAAGTTATGCTACTGGTTGAAAAAGAGAACCATTTCATTCTCTGTACTTCTACAAAGTAGAAGTGGTAGAAGGTTTTGTTTGCCTCGGCCACTAATGAGTCTTTCCTTGCCAAAAGCAAAATGACAATAACAAAATCTGCAGATGAACAAACAAATCCTCAGTGGTGCAGTTCAACTCGACAAATCCGTATGCTCTATGGGCAACTTATCATCTCTGAATTTTCAGTTTACACTTGTACCTCATTCTTCACCAGGTGTCACATACAGAGTCACTTTAATAAGTATTTGCAAACAATAATAGGGTAGAAAGCAGATAGTAAATAAAAAGACTCATCTTCCTTGAAGACTTGAAGATACAGAAACTAACTGAAGGCAAAAGTTTCCAGGGGAAGGAAAATGGACATTTTGGTCTTGACATGTAATTATTCAAGAGGTCTCATGACATCACCTGTTGGAAGGTTAGAGGAATTCCCTCTGCAGAGGATACAGGAGAATCCCTTTGTGCTGTAATGGTCTGATGTTACGAGTTATCGATCCAGAGACGAAGACTCATCTAAAGCACCATACACGCTAGACGTGTATTATGAAGGGATGCCAGAGGATGAGCCTAAGTTCCTGTTTCTGGAGGGCAAGAAGGAGGGACCTGTCGCAGTTCTGTTCACAGGGATGCCAGGGAACTGCATAAGAAAACCTGGCCCCAAGAACAGAAGAGGACTCACTGGGAAATGTTATTTCAGGAACAATAAACTACTGGTGAATAAACTGGGAGACTAAAAGGAGAATTTTGAGAGTAGCAAAATATCTGTTACTCTATTTTTCTAAAGCCTTGCAAAGTCTGATGCAGGGACTTGGACAAGATATTTGGGGACAGAGGCATATAACAAGTAGGACTATATGGATAAAATTGCTATAAAACATTTGACTTCAAGGTGATGCTCTTTATGTACCATACTTGTTAGATATATATCCACATAAATACTAGTACATATATACTATGCTAGTTACATATAAAGGACTTTTTTCCCTGCCTTTACTAAAAGGGTTATAGGAGCACATTGGAAAATATAATGGAAGAATGGATGGTCACCACACAAAATGACAGTGGACTTAAAGCCACTGTTGCCTAAATCATGGTCACATTATTACACTCTTTAGAATTCTCTAGTAGTTTTCTACCATACCCCATATAAAGCTGAAACTCTTTGCCAAGGTGAACAAAACTCTGGGTGTTGACTCTTCCCTTCCTTGTCAGCTCTACCCTCCTCTCTAGGGAGAGACCAACCTGCTCTCTCCCTAGATCTTCATCTCACTTCCTCTCTCATTTCATGCAGGTTTCTGCTTAAAGGTCACCTTCTTAGAAAGGTCTTTCCTGAGTTCTAGAATCTGTGAGGATGATTTAGAGTTGGATCAGGCTTCCTCTATTTTGAGGTTGAGGCTGCATAAAATCTTGCTCATTGGTTAACAATATTCCCAGTATGTGCTAAGACTAGTGTTGCCGGGAAACATGATCATCACAGATCCATCTCAGGTTCAGACTGTGATACTTTTTTTTTTCTTTACACAATACTGTTCAGCAACATGTTTTGAAGTTTCTTTTAATTATGTGATTCTATGTAGAGCTGAATGATGGAAGGCACTCCAAACTCTTAACATTCAGAAGTAATACATTGAAACATGGTAAGCAGATCATTTTGAAAATTAAGTTTCTAAGAAATGAGGACCTCTATCAAGCCATATAAGAATATCTAATAGTTTTATGGAGTCCCCTTTGCAGACCTCAGAGCAGAGATAGACTCCATTGATGTTGTCTATGAAAGAGTCATCAACATTGAAGACTGCTTGGGGCACAATAAAATGAGCCTAAGGTAAAAAGAAGTCATCTGACATCCAGAAGTTGACAAAAAAGCAACGAACCGTGTTGAAATCCATTTTCTCTATAATACAAAGTAGTAATAAAGTGGACAGAAAAGAGAAAGAACTGAGAGTGAGTGTTTTTAATTCAACTGAGAGTGAGTGTTTTTAATTCCTTTATTCTCAAATAGCTTGAGTGACTATTTGCTGTGAAAAGATCGAACACAAATGAGAGTATCTTATTATTAAATTTTAGTTTTAAAAACAGGCTTTGAACTCTGGAACGTTTATAGGCAAGTTTGTTTATCTAAAATAAATCATGCCCCAGTGAAGTTCCTAAAGTTACTACAACGCTAACTCATTTAGTACCAGGCATGACTAACTCATATCAGACTTAATAAGTCTTGGCAGCACCCAACTGGAAGAGATGGAAAGAGATACTATCACAGTTTATAAACAAAAAAGGGGAACAACTAATGTTACATGAATCTGTTCACACTTAATAATGCCAAGATTTTTTTTAAGTTACAATGCAGATCTTTTTGATAATTAAAAAATAGACACAAGCTGCCTTAGTTCTCATTCATCGGTACAAATGAGGTGCGGTTTCTGCGAACACAGGTGTGCATGGCAGGAGTATACACATGTCAGATTCTTGCTCTGCTCATACAGGTGAGGTGTGTAAGAGGGGAAATATTCTGGATGCTCTCATCAAAATGTTTAGAACACAGACTCAGGAAAAGGCCTCCATCACCATGAAGTAAGTGGTCCAAATACAGGCCCTGTCATGGGGTGGACCCCAGAATTAGATTTGAAGTAAACTTTAGTGGCTCACCTAGAACTATATAACTTAGGAATGAGTGTCTTGGTTTGTCTCAGATCTTCCTATGGAATTTCCACCTAGGCAGTGCTGATTCATTACAATCGTATTGGTCCTGAAATATTTTTCTTTAAAATATACATGACTTGGAAAAGTGGATAATCCAAAAATTAGGACAGGGAAAATCCAAGATGAGTCCAGAGCATCTTGTAGTGCAAATAAGGAAGGAAAGGAAAACAAACAAAAAAACCCAAAGGATGGTTTGATATTGGGTTGATAGATATTGATATCTATATTCTTAATAAATAGCTCAGGTGATGCTAAGGCCATTCTGAACCATATTTTGAAAGCACTTAGAAAAATCACCCCACCATTTTGCCTTTTAGTAAATAGATGAGGAGTATGAAATGGTGGGGGTTAAAGTCAGGTTGGCTGCACTATTAACAGCCTCTAAGGTAAGCATGCCTTTACATTGAGTCATTTATGGATATTTACACATAAGTGATGCCCCTTGCAGCTTATCAATCTACTGAGGACTCTTTTAAGTAAGGAATGTGCTACTAAGATAAACAACGGAGACTAGTGTTTGACAATGTTTGTGTTCCAGGGACATATAGCTATGGTTATGGTCCAGGGATTTCTGCAGGAGTATGGTCCTGTCACCCCAGGAGCTATAACCATACCCTAATTAAGCAAAAGGAATGAGTGAGTTTACCTAGGCTTTGCTCCACTGCTGAATTTCTCCTTTTGCTGGTTCTGGAATTTTTCTATTTCATGATTTATTCCCTCATTCTAGTGAAGCATATCCCCTTGAAGCCTCTTGAGAGAGAAGGGATGGGAGATAAGTAATTTTTTTTAATGTTTTATTTATTCTTGAGAGAGAGAGAGAGAGAGAGAATGAAAATGAGTGAGGGAGGGGCAGAGTGAGAGAGGGACACAGAATCCAAATCAGGCTCCAGGCTCTGAGCTGTCAGCACAGAGCCCGATGTGGGGTTCAAACTCACAAGCCATGAGATCATGACCTGAGCCGAAGTCGGATGCTCAACCAGCTGGGCCACCCAGGTACCCCAAGAGGTAAGTAATTTTTAAACATGACAGAAAACAATTTTTCTTGTAGCCACATATATGATTAATAGTTGAAATACCAATTTTTTAAATTTGTAATTACTTAAGGATAAGGTTAAAACATACCTCACAATTTTAATGCATTACCTTACTTTCATCTGTTAGTTTTACTAGACTGTAAGCCATGCTTATTCCCTCTTTTTTCTCCATGATGTAATTATTTCTCTGAAAGTCTTCAGGATCTTCTTTTTATCCCTAGTATTATATAATTTCATGTTGTGAATGTGCCTAGGTATTGGTCTTTTTCATTTACTTAGCTGGAATCTAATGTCTTTTTCTTCTGGTAAGTTTTCTTCTATTATTTTTATTAATAATATACTCTATTTTCTCTGCTCTCTTTCAGAATACCTAGTCACTAACTGTTGAGCCTATAGACATAATTCTCTAATTTTCTTAACACTTTATCTCCAATTTCCCATCTCTCTTTTTGCCCTAATTTCTTGATGATTTTCTTAACTTTATTTTTCCAAATCTTCTATTGAGTGTTTATTTCTGCCATCATTTTTTTAATATTCAAAAGTTTCTTCTTTTTCTCTGTTCCTCCCCTTTTATGACACCCTGTTCTTTTTTTACAGATGTAATGTCATCTTTTTTTGTCCAAATATATTTAACAAAATCACAGTTTTAAAGTTGTCTTATGTTTCCTTTTTCCTGGCTCGTCATATTTCTTTCAAGCTCATTATTTTCTTTCATTCTTTTGGCCTCTACTTTTCATTTTTACTTTTCATAATTAGCCCAAATGGTGGGCTAATAAATTAGGGGACCTCCAAATATCAGTATCTGTAAATCTTTGCTTTAGAGCTATTATTTTTCTCCAAAGAAAAAAACTCACCAGTCTTCTGTGGAGGATGGGGTTAGGAATGATCTATGACTAGCTGCCAGCATCCCCAAGGGCAAAGCTAAGATACCATTCACTATAGAATCTTCTACCTAGCCCTCTTTTAGTTAGCACTTGACCTTCTTTTTACTCTTCTTGCTTCCCTCATTCTCTTTGTCCTCTCTGCTTATATCTTCTTAAAAATTCCTTTACTTTCATGATTTGAACTTATCAACCATGTTTGAGTCTTAGCTTCCCCTTATCCCACAGTGCCTAGACTACAAGAGATTTTCAGTAAATGTCAGCAGAATGGATGACTTAGAATCACAGACATTTAAATGTGAAACAACAGGAGGGAATATTCTATTCTTTAAAACTTTTGTTTGCTGAGAAACATCAGTTTTCCCTCACATATAGTAGGACTTTTCTATTAAAGAAGATGAGTTCTCTTCCTGCCAGTTTCTGTGCAACTCAAATTTAGAATTTCAGTCATGTCCCTTGATCCCAACCATGATTAGATTGAGAGCTCCTCATGGACAGGCTCACACCTAACTCCTCTTTTTGCTTGGCACATAGCTCCTAAAAAATGAGAATGAAAATTTCCTTTGACTAGAAATGAGCCTGGTCTAAATTGTTTTCAGTCAACATCTAGTTCAGTAGACAGGCAATAAGATAGAAAAATCAGCAACAGAGTCAGGCTGACCAATGGCCTAGGCAGACCAATTGTTGGTTGTTCTGGAAAGGCATTTTCAAACTGGTATTTCAGTTCAATTTTATTTGGAAGAGAAGTGAGATGGCATATCAAAGGGCGAGATAAGAGGACCAGAGATGATAGTGACTCTTTTGGCCCCAAACATGCAAAAAGAGAATTCGGCAAAGAGAGAAGCTTTACCAAGCCCCCTCTTGGTAAAAAGAGAATCTTTGCATAAAGAAAGTTTGCAGCTAACCAGAACCCTTTTCAAATTATTTCAGACACTCTTTATTGCATAAGCATGCTCTTCTAAGTGGAGTAGTGCAGCTGGTGGTGGTGGTGGGAGTTCTTATGGCTTATCCATGTGGCTCATATGGTTCTCTGCCTAAAAAGAATTCGCATATGTTCAATTTTCTCTATCTCATTATGTTTCCAGTCTCTCTTAGATATTCATAGCCTAGTTAATTGCTCAACAAGTATTACCCTTAATTCAGCTTCAGTCAATGTATATCTGCATTGAATTTTTTTTTCCTTTAAGTTGGGAAACTGGTGTTGGAGAGAAAGAAAGAAAAAGGATGTTTGCCTTCATAATCTTGGTGGGGTCATTTCCATAGCAAGTCTATTCTTACAGCCTGTCTGGGGATAGTCTCAGTCTTAAGTCGGTTTTCTGGTGACTGGGAAAATACTAATTCAGTATTGGCTTGTCAAATGAGGTTTCCTTGGACTAGAGTGGTGGTCTAAAATGAGACCATATTGAAGTTAATTAAGTAGGAGCTTCGAAACTGTTGCTTCCAAAGCAGATTTCAGATTTGTTCTGTGAATACTGGACAACTTAGGAAGCAGGGATTTGAAATGTGGAATTTGAAATACATGTGAGTGGTTGTGTTATCTTCCCAATGTAATGCTAAACATGGTTTCATTTCACTTTCTTGATATTTTCACCTTCTATATAGACCACATTTCTCATGCATGGGGGTTAACCTAGACTATGGTTTGTCTTCAAGCAGTCACTCTCTCACTGTCTCCTTGAGCAACTGGGGGGTGTTAAACAACTTCAGCAACCAGATACATGCTTGCACAGAATGTTATTACTTATGACATATAATTCTTTTTTTTAACCTATCATGCTTGTTTACTACTATGCCTAAAACCATCTTCTCTGGATGTCTTATTTCTTCCTTTCGTCCTAGAACATGGGTCACTTTGGGTCTTCCTGGGCCTAAATTGCAATAAAACTCTCTAGTAAGCAGAAATACTATGTTTACTCTTACTACAATGTCAAAGAGTAATGTCTACTTTTCACTTATTTTAAAATCTAATTTAATTATTCTCATTATTTTATTATTATTATTTTTCCCCTGCAATATAGCTTAGCGGAACTACTATCGACTTGAGAGTTCAGTGTATGAAACTACCACTTACTTGTCCTGGCTTTGTGACCTTGATTGAATTAATCAGTCTTTCTAAGCTTAAATCTAAGCCATGACCAAATATACTGATTTCACAGAATTATGATAAGGATTGTATGATAAAGTGAATCTCATTTTACTAGCCGTAGTTAAATTTTGATTATGTTCTACTAATTAGGTTAAGTATTTTCCAGACCTCATTGTCTGGCCACCAAAATCACCTGGGGCACTTTAAAAAAAATACAAAAGCTTGGGCCTCAGAGATTCTGATGCAACAAGTCCGGGTTAGGAACCGGACAGTGGTGATTTTTATAGCTCCCCAGAGGATCCTAACGGACAGCCAGTGTTAAAAACTATTGGATGAGAGCTCAGTGAATGTTAGCGATCATCATTCTAGAGTGAGGATGACTAACTTCTTTGGAAACTTAAAATGATAACACTTCTTCAGCCATCATGAAGAAGATGAGAGTCTCTGAACAAAAAAAATAGTCAGTTCATTCTCACTTCCCCTCAAGTGGTCAGCAGCACTGGAGGAAAGAGAATCGTATATGACATTCCTTTTTTCCATTGCATCTACAAAAGTCTGTGGTGTGGTTTTATAGGCTCTATGGAGAGAGCAGAGATCAGTGTTCTTAATATCAGCAAGATATTTTTAAACCAACTTTTTAGTAGTTATTACTCAGATATTCTACTAGAGTAGTTTTAAAAATCTGATGTAAAATTAAAGGAAAAATCCATTTTTTTAACTTTATAGTTTATTGTCAGGTTGGTTTCCATATAACCCAGTGCTCTTCCCCACAAGTGACCTCCACCATGACCATCACCCCCCTTTACCTTTCCCCCTTCCCCTTCCGCCCTCAGTTTGTTTTCAGTATTCAAGAGTCTGTCGTGTTTTATCTCCCTCCCCCTAACTCTTTTTCTTCCTTCCCCTCCCCATGGTCCTCTGTTAGGTTTCTCCTGTTAGACCTATGAGTGAAAACATATGGTATCTGTCCTTCTCCGCCTGACTTATTTTGCTTAGCATGACACCCTGAGGTCCATCCACGTTGCCACGAATGGCCAGATTTCATTCTTTCTCACTGCCATGTAGTATTCTGTTGTACATATATAAACCATATATATATACAGGAGAGACCCTGTAATTATTATATA
>JAQQST010002042.1:0-11021 GCA_028646485.1 Cryptoprocta ferox
CCTCCCCTCCTCCCCCTCCACCCTCAGCAGGCCACACTGGAGCCAGAGGGATTTTTGTCTAACTTTAATTCTGGGACGATTTCAGCTTCAGACAACACTCACAGAGCTAAGACGGGGAGCACTCCCACCCACCTGCCCGGGTTCACCTTCATCAGGAGGTACGTGTGGCACAACTAGGAGCCCAACATCAGCACATTCCCCTCAAGTAAACCCCAGGCCAGGCCGGGTTTCCCATTTCCCCCGTGCCCTTCCTCTCTGGCCAGGACCCCACTGGACCCACGCTGTCTCCACCGAGCCCTGTCTCTCCGGTCTTTCTCGGCCTTGACAGCCTCAGGCTTAGCCTGGGGTCCTGTACTGTGTCCAGCTTGGCCTCGTCTGGTCTCTGTCTCACAGGCAGGCGAGATCACTCCTACCAGGGGGAGTGGCTCGGCCAGGTGCCCCATGGGGCCGGTGGGGGCCCTGTGGCTGGCCCACTTGTGGGCTCTCGCACATTTCAGAGACGCCCACCAGGGCCCCTGCCCATACCCTTCATGCCCAGGACCCTGAGGCCTGGGAGTCATGCCCCACAAGCCCCGCTCTCCCCCTCCCCCCTGCCCTGCCCAGCAGGCCCCACTCCTGCCCCAGGTCCTTGGCCACCCCCTACCACCCACCAAAATGGCCCGTCTGCTCCCTGGTTGGTGCCTGCCCCTGTGGAGTGGCAGGGACCGTCCCGGTCACCATGAGCCCCAGCACCAGGCTCCGCACCACCAAGGGCACACTGCTACTCAGTGCACGTGAGTGCTGGCCCTTTGCACACGCCACCCCTTGAACTTTCACAGCCAGTATGGGAAGTGTGGCAGCAGCCCCTGGTGGCTGGGGGGGGTGGGGCAGCAAACAGGCAGGGGGCACAGAAGGTGGCCAGCATGTGACAGAGGCCCTGAGCAGCTGGGCGGCTCTACCCCAAAGCACACCAGGCCGGGGGCTGGGCTCCTGGATGTCAAGGGCGGGCGAGGTATGGGGGGGGGCGGTGCTGCCATAGGCTCAGACTACATGGGCATTTGGCTACAATGACATTTCATCACCTCCTGAAGCCTCAACAAACTTGACCCTCAAGGTGAAAATATGTGTGACACAGACCAGCACAGACACTCGCTGGCTGGCTCCCCAGCGAGGGCGCAAGGGAGGCTCCCGGAAAGGCGGCCTCGCAGGCTGACTCCGTTCTTCCAGAGGCAGGTGGCGGTGGCCTGCCTGACACGCCCCGGCACGAGGAACAGGACACCCTGTCCCTCAGGGAGGAGCTGGAGCCCCAGGACTGCGGGGACCAGACGGGGACAGGACGCGGTTGCCGTGCAGAACTGGGCTGTGTCTGGGCCGGGACACCGGGGCGGGAGGGCCTCAGCCAAGGCCACAGCTGAGGAGAGGCGGGCGTCCCGAGGGCACTGAGGGAGGGGACAGTGCTGGGGGCTGACCCAGGGCAGCTGTGACAGCAGGCTGGGGTGGTGGTGCTGGAGGCTGGGGCTGATGCCAGGACGCACCATCCCCTTGGAAGGAGGAGGATGGCCCGTATGGCCCATTTCCTGTCCCCTCCCGGAAGTGGCCTGGCGTCCTCGGGTCCTAAATGAACACCCTCCCTCCTTGGCAGGTGTGTTAGTGGGAAGCTGGGGGCCCGAGGGTAAGCTAGGAGTGGGCAGGCAGCCGGCCCCCCAACAAGCCCAGGCCCAGCGGCCTGGCCCCCGGACAGCCCCGGGGCAGCTGGAAGTGTCGCCGCAGGTTGGGGCAGGGCCACCCGCAGCCCCACCTGCCACACCTCTCCCACACGCATCCCCCGATCCACCTTAACTGGCTTTGATCAGCCCGCGCACCGGTGAGCGCATGCTAATATCGGCGCCAATAGAGAGCAAACCGGGGCCGGTCGCCGGCTTATCACACAGTCAGAACTGATGGCTGCAGAAGTCATAAAGATCTCATTTAATCTCGCGTCTATCTATCACCGCGGACGTCTTGGCCCTCTTTGTGCCGGGGTAATATGTGCTCATTACGAAAGCAAAGCAGATCTGGCATGAATAAACGCAGGATGAAGTGCTCACTTGGAATGTGACAGCATGATCAGTGGCGGCAGTAATCGCGGAGAATCGAGGGCTAAATTATTCCATAACCGTGATTTGAGGGGACAGCCCGGAGCACCCCACGGCTGCCTGCGGCGGCGGCGACGGGGCCTGATAAAACATCCTTCCCAATTTACGGGGCCGCGCTTGACCAGTCTGCCGCGGTGCGCACTGTCTAATCATGCCATCAGTGCCGCGAGAAGGGGCTCAAATGAAAGGAGATTGGAAAACTACCCTCAATTGAAATCACATTTGTAAATGAGGCAGGCTTTTCTGTTCAGAGTGTGAACGTCACGGTAAATCTGCCTGAGGAGTCATGGACAGAGCGGCTGGTGGCGGGGGGGGACGCAGGAGCGGCTGGGACCTGCCCGTGCCCGGGGCGGGGGTCCACGCTCGGGAAGACGCCCGAAACGTGAGGGTCCCGCGGGGCAGCATCACAGAGGAGGGGACGCCTGGTCCACGGTGACGGGCCCTGGGCAGCATCTCTGAAGCCTGCCCCCCCATCTCTGACATGGGGTGCAGGGCCGCCTTCTCAGGGCCGGGGTGGGGGGGCAGGACTGGACGCTGGAGGTGCCCGAGCGGTACTGCTTTCCCGCTGCCTTCCAGGGGCGGGGCTTGGGGGGCTCGCGCCTGCCTCCCATTCTCCCTCTGCACCTGTCTCTGGCCCCCTCCCTCTAGCGCTTGTCTGTCTGCCTGTCCCCCGTGGTCCTCCCTGGCTGAGGGGGTGGGTCACCTCCATCCTAGCCCAGGGCTGGGGCTGGGACTACCCTCAGAGGAGACAGCATGGAGGGCCGGGCACAGTCCAACTGGGGGGTAGGAGGCACAGGGCAGACTAGTCTGACTGGCCGTGTGCCCCATGACCTTGGCATGTCCCCAGGTCCAGGCATACTCACTGGGGACACTCAGAGCAAGGACAGCCATGCATGCGCAGGGAGAGAGGAAGCGAGGGGAGGGCTGGCCCTCAAGGGTGGCCATGAACCCCCATGAGAACCACCCTCTGGGCTGGGGCTGATGGAGGGCATGAAGCCGCTGGCCCTAGATAGAGGTCTCCCCGCCCAGGTGGTGGCGGGGACGCAGAGCGGAGGGGGCTGTCCTGCAGGCTGGCCCGGCCGGGGCGGGGCGGCCTCGGGAGCGGCCTCTCTGGGCAGCACTTGGGACCCCCAGCCGGCTAAGCGGGCCCTGGACACTTGGGGGTCCCGCAGGGCTCTGTGCCACCATGTGGCCCCGAGCAGGAAGGTGGGGCAGGGCCTCCTCCAGTCCTTTATGTAAATCAAGTCCTAATTAGCCCATCCGGCATTTGTGTAGAATATCATTTTTTTAATTACCGGCCCGGGCAGGTTTGGCTGCTGCCTGTTGTGGGGCCAATTACCATAAATCCCCCGGTAACAATTAACAATGTTGGAGCCCAGCTGCATGTATTTCCAATGTTATAATTATGCTCTGCGCGCTTGTTAATTGGCCTATCTGACTCTTTACTTTTTATGCTGCTCATCTGCTCATTACCACAGCCATTTAATTCAATTAGCACCTTAATTAGAGGAACAGTCTTGTCCAATGTCGGGCCTTGTCAGGGAGCCGGCTTGATGAACAGACAAACACGCAGGCGCCACCAGCCCTGGGAGGCGCTGGAGGCCTGGGGCGGGGGGGCCTGGGGCGCCGCCTGCGGGGTGCAGCCGGGCTGTCCACGGACCCCTCCACCCTCGGAGGTCCCGGGCCAGGAGGCAACAGAGAAATTCCTGCCCCCACCTCGAGCCCCCCTACCCACAACCATGACCTTGCAGCGCCTCTGCAGGTCTGCCCCTCCGGGCCAACTCCCCCAGGACCAGCCCCCTCGAGCTGCGCAGGCTGGACGCAGCCCCGGGCGGGCCGTGTCCAGGCTGGGTTTTGTTTTGCGCCAGTCTATTGAAATCGCTATTCTCTGACTATTAATTCTCCTAATTAGAATTAAATGAAGCATGCTAAATTGCTAGATTAACCAATAATTAAGCAGCCACTGCACTAAAACTGAATACCCCGGTGGCCCGCCGACCCCCCGCCCCTGCCTCCGTGCACCAGGGGCTGGGCCACGCCACCGGGGCAGGGGGAGGGCCTAGGGGACGCTGCCCAGATGCAGAGTGGCAGGACCACAGCCCTTGCCCAGCCCCTCCCCGGACTGCAGCCAGTGACCCTGCAGGCAGAGCCCATGTCCCACACGCCCCAGCAAAGTGGGTGCGGGTGTGTGAGGGTGCGACACGGTGAGGGTAGTGTGCTCACGAACGAGGGGTCCGGGGGGCTGATGTGTAAGTGTGGGAGGCAGGAGCAGGCTGTGGGGTGTGTCTCTATGTGCAGGGGTGCGTTGTCAGCACAGAGTGGCTGCAAATGTGTACGGCATTGTGGGTGGGACGGTTCAGATGTGTGTGTGAATGCGCACACTTGTGAGTGTGCATACGTGGTGTGTGTGAAGGTGTGTAAAGATGTGGGTGGACATCGATGTGTGTGTGACAGGGCACAGCTCAGAAGACCCTGAGGAACCTGGGCGATGCCCCCACCCCAGCGCCACGGGTCCAGGTGACATAACAGCTCAGGTGGAAACCAGGGAGCTGGGGCTGGGGCTCTGGGAAAACCCGGAGGAGGGGGCGTTCCTGCCCCCCCCCCTTCGCACAAGAACCGCAGGAGTCACAGGCCTGCCTGCGCTGCGCCCCCAGGCGAGAGCGCCCTGTCTAGAAGGTCAGGACCCCGACCCAACACCCCCCCCCCCGCAGATGAGGCAAAAAACGGGGCACAGACAGGTAAGGAAGGTGCTAAAGCCACGCCTCCTCTTCCCCCACCCCATCCAACAAGAAGGAAGGAAGCCGGAGGAGGGAGGAGAGGGGAGGGGAGGGCACGGAAAAGAGAAAAGGAAGGGTAGGGGATTGGGAGGCTCTCCCGCCCCCCAACAACCAGCGCACAAGCAGGTGCAGGGTCCCCAGAACCCCGTGAACACTCCCCGCCCATCCCACCCGGACCGGGTCCCGCCGCCCCCACCCGCTCGAGCCAGGGTGTCCCCCCTCGCCCCGCCGACCCCTCCGGACCCTCCCCCTGCGAACGCTGCTGCGCAGGGCGCCCCGCGCCAAACCCCCCAGCCCGGGAGAGGCTGCCCCCAAGAGGCTCCGTGGTCGGGACCCCAGACCTCACGCCCCCAAGCGCGCCCAGGGCCGACCACCCGCGTCTACAGGGAGCCCCCTGGTGGCCGCACTGGAACTTGCCGGGCGCCGCGGCCCGCGCCCCTCCAGGAGGCCCCTCCCCACCCCAGCGCCTCAGGGCCGGGGGTCCACCCCGCGGGTGGTCGCGGGCAGCGCGGCCTCTATTAGGGCCAAGCCCCCGCCTCGGGGCCCCCCCGCCTCTGTGCGCAAAGCCAGGGTCGTGGATGGGGGCGCTCCCGTGGCTGCTCGCACAACTGGATGACTGCTTGCACTGACCGGCTGGGGGACCTCAGGCAGGTCCCCGAGTTCCCTGTGCCTCAGTTTCCCCATCTGAGAGGATGGAATGAGTTAATACTCAGAGCGCCCGGAACACGGCCCGGCTCGGGTTACACACGCAGCACGCGTGTGCCCCGGCAGCTTGCCGCACACTCACCTGGTGTGAGCGGGGCGGGGGCGCGGCCGCAGGTGCAGGTCCCTCGCCCCCCCCCTTCCCCGAGGGTCCGTCTGCCCCGGGGACATCCATCCCTGCAGGCAGCGGCGTCATATCTGGGGCCTGGAGGCTGTAAACTTCCTCATAACAGCCCGCTGCTGCAGCCGGAAGATATTGACTCGGAGGAGAAACAATGGCACGAATAAAATAAAAATAAAAAAGTTAATTATCCTTTGTGTTTGTAATTTAATTAAAGATGCAGTAAAGTTTTACTGTTTTTCCAGGTGATGATGTTTAGAGCCCCGAGAAGCTATTTGTGCCGGCGAGATTAAAGCGCATTTTAAAACGCTCCTCCAGTACTTTCACATTTGTTGATAGATTTTTAAATTAAACTTTAAATTGTAATCTAAATTACCTCCAACAATTCATGGTCCCTGTAATGAACTCCCACCGTTCCCGCTGTCATCCGTCGATGATGGAGTGTGAATGGGGTTCCCTCGGCCGCTGTGCCGCCTGAAGCCAAACCATCCTCCAGAGGAGGCCGTGCCCGGCCGGCAGCCGCCGCCTCGGGGAGCAGGCCTGGCCCCCCGTGGGGGAAGGGCCCTCTGCCAGGGCTCCAGGGCCCCTCGGTCCCCACGCCCCCCACCGGGCCTCCTGGGCAGGGACGGGCAGAGAGAGACCATGCATCAGGCAGAAGCTTCCAGAAGCCCACGTGGCCAGGAAAGGGCTCCCGAAGCTGAGAGGGCAGCCCAGCGCCGGGACCTGAGGCGGGTCAGCGCAACGGGACCGAGAGAAAGCGTCCCCGAGCCCGAAGACCCCCACCCACCTCCGCGCCCCCCTTGTGCGCCGTGCTCAGACCTGGCCGGAGGCGCCACCGAGACCCGAAGTCAAGTCTGCGTTTTTATTCTCTCTGAACATGTGCTCAACTTGGCCAGGGACCCGCCTCTCCCCCCATGGCCCTGCCGCGTCTTTAACCGTTACCCACAAACCCGTGGGGCTCTCCGTGGGTGTTTGCTCCCCCAACAGGCAAGATGCCTTTAATCGCGCCGGACTGACTCCTCAAAAGTAACGTGGGGAAGACGCTGACCCTTTCAGCAGCCCCAGAAACGGCCGGAAAGCAGGAAGACAGGCCGCTCTCATGGACTATTCTAGTGCTTAGGATTTGGTTCACGGAAGTGGCATTCCCTGCTGTGGGGGCAGGGCCTGCAGGCGGGAGATACTTCCGGAAAGCACCGCGACAGTGTGACTGGAAGGTGCCGATCGCCTGGTGCTCTCGACATGCACGGGGTGACTAGACTAGAGGGGCAGCGGCTCCCAGATCACCATGGCAGACCCTGTAGTGCTCAAGGTCTTCCGGGGCACAGAAACCCCAGCAGGTGCAGGAGGCGGGGGTGAGTGTGAGGGGAGGGGAGGGACGGAGGGGCGGGGGGGTAGGGATAGGAGTAGGGGGTGGGGGGTGGGGGAGGAGAAGGGGGTGTGGGGGTGTAGGAGGGGGTGGGGCTGGGAAAGGGGAGTGGGGGTGGGAGTGGGTGGGGGAAGCAGGATTCCCTTTTCCTCAGAGGAAGGCAGTCTTTCTTTAAGGTCTTCAACTGACCGGATGTGGCCCACCCAGCTTATGTCGGGGAAAACTGCTTCACTCAAAGTCCACTGGTTTAAAGGGTTAATCTCATCTAAAAATACCTTCAGCAGGGCCTCCAGACGGGAGTTTGACTGACCAGCTGGGCACCCCCGCCTGGCCAGGTGAGCACATAAAATTAACCACCACAAAGCCTGTGTCGGTCGCTCGGGCCGCCCTCACCCAAGCCCACGGGCCGGGGCCTTCCACGACGGACACTTCGTTCTCACGGGTCCGGAGGCCGGAAGGCTGAGGTCACGGTGGCGGCCTGCAGGCGGCCGTCTTCTCGCCGTGTCCTCACACGGAGGACAGACACCTGTCCCCTCTCCCCCTCTTCTGTGAGGACAGCGGTGCCATCTCGGGGCCCCACCCCGGTGGCCTCACGTGACCTCATCCCCTCCCAAAGGCCCCCCTGCTGGCGCCATCCCACGGGGGGCAGGGCTTCCACACGGGGTCTGGGGGACGCAGATCCCCTAACTGACTCTCAGCAACTGAGCGTCACTGAGCCTCGTGGGGAAGAGGTCGGGCCTCGGGGCTGCGCAGGCTCTGAGCGCTGGGCACGCCGCGTAGTCGGAAACCCACCCGGAGTCCGGCGGCGGGTGCCCCCACCTGACCGCCCCTCCCTCCTCTCCTCTGCACAGAAACACCAGCCACGGGTCCGGATCTGCTGTAACGTCCATCCGTGGCCCTCGAGAACCGTGATTTATGTTCTTCTGTCCAAAACCACAAAAGCCCAGAGGCAGGTCGTTCGGAGCAGGGGCACAGAGTCTCTGTGCCGCCCCCACACCCGGACGCGGGGAGGCTGAGGGCCGTGGCCGGTGTCCCTGTTGATCTTCCGGAGATTTGTGCTGTTTCTAGATGGCCAAGCACTTGTGTCTCGGAGACAAACCACCACCACCTTCAGGGCGGCTGCTGGTTTGGGAGGAATCCCTCCCTCCCTCTCGTTCTTCTTCCGTTTCTGGAAAACTTTGCTGAACACGTGTCGGGGGCCAGGCCCGAGCTGCGCTCGGAGGTCCCGTGAGGGGCCACAGAAGGCCCATCCTTCCCCGGCTGGCCGCGCCCGGGAGGGCTCGGGCTGGTCCAGGCATCCCTGGGCACTGTCCCTGCAGGGGGGAGCGCCCACACCTGACCCTGACCCAGGGACAAAAGCTGGGCCAGTCCCCACACTCCCCAGCCAGAGTGGAGACTCAGGACGGTCAGTGTCCAGAATGAACAAAGAGGGTGGGCAGGGCTCCCAGGGCCAGGAGGCATTGGGAGGGCTTCCTGGAGGAGGCAGGCCGGAGCTGGTCAGGCGGCAGAGGGAGAGTGCTTCCTGACAAAGGGAGACGCGTGTGCGGGGGCCCAGGGTCAACAGTGACTGCGCACCCCTCATGCCCAGGGGCAGCTCTGAGCGCGGGAACTGTGCTTTGTGCTTGTGGAGCTAGGGGTCCAGTGAGGAGAGAGACAACCAGATCGCGGAAGTGATAGAAACCCCCTGAGGGAGTG
Organism: Cryptoprocta ferox; assembly: GCA_028646485.1. NCBI lineage: Eukaryota > Metazoa > Chordata > Mammalia > Carnivora > Eupleridae > Cryptoprocta > Cryptoprocta ferox. The sequence continues at coordinate 8,776 of JAQQST010002042.1, forward strand.
ACTCCCTGGGAAGAGAGATTGAGGGGGAGCGGCAGGAGGGGCTGCTGGGAAACGCAATCACAGAGGGCTTCACGGAGGGGGAGGAGGCAGCAGAGGCCAAAATTAGCATGAGCACTAAGGAAGGCAGCACAGTCTTGCTCAGAGCCGTGAGCTGGAGCCCGGGACACAGGATGTGCGCAGGATGTGCAGTCCGCCCCGGGGGTCCTCCTCCGGATCCACGCCCTCGGGGAGGGGGCAGCCACAGCAGGTGTCCCCAGTCCTCCCTTTCAGGCAACTGACAGCTGGTTACTGGGCCTCAGCGTCCCTGCCCCGGCCTCCAGGGGCCCTGGTCCAGGAGAGCTGTCCCCCTCCCCAGCTTCCCTGCTGGCTTGGGGTGACCCCTCAGGGCCCGCAGCTGCTCCCAGGCCATCAGGACCCCGTCCAGCCCTGCCCCCGCCCCAGCACCAGCGAGGCTGGTATACAACAGGTGCTCAACATTCGCACCCCGAGGGAGTGATGAGGATCGTGAGGAGATGCTCCCATAGTTAAAACGCCATTTAGGGTTTGGGGTTTGTTGGGAGACACCCGTTTGTGGAAACGCCCCACTGAGGCAGCCACGTGCTGGCACGATGGGGTCATGTGGGTGGGTGGGACCGGCACCCTGCCGATAGCCCAGCGGGCAGGGTGGGCACCGTGCATGCTGCCCAGACTAGCTTCCACCCTGGGCACCCGACCTTGGCCCCAGAGAGCCGCTTCCCCGAGCTCCCGCCCTGCCCGAGGAGCCACACCCAGACACGAGTTCCCGGGGCTACGAAGGGCCCTCGTCCTGGGTGGGGAGGGGGCTGCAGGGCCACCCAGCCTCAGAGCTCCTGGCAGGGACGCCTGCAGCCTTTGCGAGACGCTGCTACCGCCCAGCTCCCACCTCAGCTTCCATCACCCCCACGGGCGTCACGCCCCGGAGCCTCCCTGGTCGTGCCCCATGCGCTCACCCCGTCTCAGACTCCCGCCGGCGCTCCAGGCTGTCGGCGGGAGAGGCCCGGGCAGAAGTGGGCTCCAGGGTCCCAAAATTACAGGCCAGGTGGCGACCTCGTTAGCCCTGGAATGAGGCGGGAGCGACTCACAGTGATGGGCAGGTTTGGGGGCGGAAGCCGCTGGCAGAGAGCTCTGGAGAGGCCGTCAGGACACGGGGTCCCCAGGGGACAGAGGGGTCGTTCAGCCCGTGCAATCAAGATGAATCGAGGCTGGGCGGTCAGGAGGCCAGGCGGCCCCTCCGGTAACGGCCAGGGTCCCTGGCACAGTGTCTGGGCCTGAGACACACGTGTAACCTCTGACTAAGGAGAGGCCAGCCCCCGGGAGGAAGGGTCTCCACATTGTGGCTGAAGTGTCCTGACACCCCACCCCCCTTAAAGAGACCACAGCCCCCTGCCCAGGAAAACCACACACTGGGCAGCACGTGGTCACCGCACCTTTCCAGGACGGGCACACACGAAGTACGGGTGGCCACAGTCACCAGGGTGCCACACGGGGCCCCACGTGCTACGGGGCTTACCCCCACCTCCGTGTCCATGCATCTCACCCAGGCATCTGATCCCCCCCGCCAGTCAGTCAGCGGGATGTCGGCGACCACGGCGCGTCCTGGGACGTCAGGGCAGTCTAGCTCAAAGCGCAGGACGGAGGGGCCCCGGGCAGGTGCCTCTGGCCCTCTCAGGTAAAAGCAAACTGCTTCCTGGCCGAAGGGCTGGAGAGAAGGCGTGAGCCGGGTCAAAGGCTGCACGTCAAGGGCCAAGGGCTGGGTCGATTTCTCCCGTAAGGACCCCACATCTGGACCAGCAGCTGCAGGAGCCGGCGCCAGCTCACCAAAGTCACGTTAATCCCCAGGACCCCAACCATCGCTTCTGCACAGGACACGTGGCCAGTTAAATGGGGACCCGACAGGCACTCCCACCCTGGTCCTTTGTGTCTGGTGGAAGCATGTGTCTCTGTAGCTCCCCCAGAAATGGGGTCCTTCCCCAGGGATGCGGTCCCACCCCCAGGGATGGGGTCCTGCCCCAGGGATGGGGTCCTCCCCCCAGGGATGGGGTCCTCCCCCCAGGGATGGAGTCCTGCCCCAGGGATGGGGTCCCACCCCCAGGGATGGAGTCCTGCCCCAGGGATGGGGTCCTGCCCCCAGGGATGTGGTCCTTGCCCCAGGGATGCGGTCCTGCCCCCAGGGATGGGGTCCTGCCCCAGGGATGCGGTCCTGCCCCCAGGGATGGGGTCCTGCCCCA
>JAQQST010002043.1:0-11019 GCA_028646485.1 Cryptoprocta ferox
AAAAAAAAAAAAAAAGAAGACATGAATAGACATTTCTCCACAGAGGACATCCAGATAGCCAACAGACACATGAAACGATGCTCAACGTCACTCATCATCAGGGAAATATAAATCAAAATCACACTGGGATACCACCTCACGCCGGTTAGAGTGGCTAAAATGAACAAATCAAGAGACTACAGATGCTGGCAAGGATATGGAGAAATGGGCACCCTCCTACACTGCTGGTGGCAATGTAAACTGGTGCAGCCACTCTGGAAAACGGTGTGAAGGTTCCTCAAAAAATTAACAATAGAACTCCCCCATGACCCAGAAATAGCACTGCTAGGAATTTACCCAAGGGATACAGGAGTGCTGATGCATAGAGGCACATGTATCCCAATGTTCATAGCAGCACTTTCAACAATAGCCAAATCATGGAAAGAACCTAAATGTCCATCAACGGATGAATGGAACAAAAAGATGTAGTTTATATATATAATGGAATACTACATGGCAATGAGAAAGAATGAAATTTGGCCATTTGTAGCAATGTGGATGGACCTCCAGGGTGTTATGCTAAGTGAAATAAGTCAGGCAGAGAAGGACAGATACCATATATTTTCACTCATATATGGAACAGGAGAAACTTAACAGAGGACCATGGGGGAGGGGAAGGGGAAAAAATAGTTAAGGAGAGGGAGGGAGGCAAACCATAAGAGACTCTTAAATACTGAGAACAAACTGAAGGGTGATGGGAGCGGGGGAGAGGGGAAAAGGGGTGATGGGCATTGAGGAGGGCACTTGTTGGGATAAGCACTGGGTGTTACATGGAAACCAACTAGACAATAAACTATAAAAAAAGTGAAATTAAAAAAAAGAAATATTTAACAGAATATTAATTTATTTAGCAAACTCTGTTCCTAATGTATAAGTCATCAAACTCTGCCTGGTCCAGATTACCCCAAATCCTAACTAACTGGGTCTAAAACAATAATGTTTCCCTGTAATGTCTCATGTCAAAAATGCACAGCGGACAATCAGTTCAGGAACTGGAATGTTCATTAATCAGGATTCCAGGAGAAATAATCCCTAAAAAAGCTAGTGTGTGGCATCTCTAATCTTAGGTCTGGATGGAAAGGAAGAAAAAGATCGGAGAACTAAAAAAGGAACTGGAGATCACTATAGAACCAATTAAACTGATCCTCAGGTAACTGGGAAGATTATCCTGAACGATTATCTTTCAGGATCAGGAGTGAGCAGGACCTGTGAGTTCTGCTAACTTCCACAGCGCCATCTGGATGCTGTGCCTCCTTTTGGCAAGGAGTGGGGGAGACCAGGGATGCCTGTCCCCTTCAGCCCCCAGGGAGGGCTTCAAATATGCCCTTCAAACCCACATGCCCTTCAAACCCTGACCACATGTGCAGAGACTTCCAGGGTGGCTCCAGGCAGAACTGTCTCCTCTGCACTCTTCAGCTTTTGTAACAGCTCACTCTCTCTGCTGTAATTATTTATCTGCTGGGGTGGCCACATTCCCCCACCAACCTTCTGCTAGATGGTAATTTCCTCAAGGACAAGCTCTTTGTTTACTGGTCTTCTGTCCTGCACAGGGCCAAGTATCTAGGGAAAAGGGAGAACATGGCACCCCAGGGGTGGGAAAAGCCCTCCTAATGCTGGCTGTAGCCTGCCTCTGATGGAGATCCCCCTCACACCACCCCGGAAGGCCAACTGTTTATTTCTCCTTTGCCAGGTAGTCAAGAGAAGAGGGAAGGGTTCTTTTCCCTCTTTCCCTTTTGAAATCTATAAAAATGTCTCCTGCTTTTAAAAAGCCAAATTTACACAGTAACTCAGGAAAATGATTGGTTTTAAGAAAATAATTGTTTACTTTTTCTCTCTTTCTCCTTCTTTTTCTTTCTACCTCTTTCTCCCTCTCATTCTTTCTTTCTCTCTCTCTCTTCTCAAGTTTAATTATTTTTGACAGACAGAGAAAGAGTGAGCAGGGGAGGAGCAGAGAGAGAGAGAGAATCCCAAGCAGGCTCTATGCTGTCAGCACAGAGCCTGACTGGGGCTCAAGCTCACGAACCACAAGATCATGACATGGGCTGAAATCAAGAGTTGGATGCTTAACTGACTGAGCCATCAAGGCGCCCCTTTCAGTGACTTTCTAAAGCACAAATATGACTGGTTGCTCTGGCTTTTTTTGACTCCCTGTCACCACATCCAAATTCCCTTTCATAACCTGGTTACTGCCTGCCTCCTTCCCAATCTCTTTTTGTTGCCAAACTGCCCAAACTTTGGGCACTTCTCCCTTCACCAAAAACAAGCAGTATGTTACACCTGCAGTTTATATGCATGCTTTCGATGCCTTCCGTCTACCTTAAAAACAGGACTAAAGAATTTGCCTATTCTAGATACCTCAGTAAGTGAAATCATACAGTATTTGTCCTTTTGAGTTTGGCTTATGACAGTTTGCATAATGTTTTCAAGGTTCATCCATGTTGTAGCATGTATATTCTCTGTACTGCTTTTTAAAGTTAACCTGTTAGTGTGTCAGCTTCAGCAATACATACATTAAAGTTAATCTGTTAGGGTCTTGTCTTTTTTTTTTTTTTTTTTTTTTTGAGAGAGAGAGTGAGCGAGCGAGTGCACAAGCAGGGCAAGGGCAAAGGGAGAGAAAGAACCTAAGCAGGCTCCATGCCCAGTGCGGAGCCTGAAGGAGGGTTCGATCTCATGACCATGAGATCATGATCTGAACCTAAGTCAAGAGTCAGCCGCTCAACCAACTGAGCCACTCAGGTGCCTGTCCGTTAAGGTCTTATATTTATTTCCTTTTAACTTTTTTTCACATGAAGGAATGTTTTGGATTTTTACCAATTTTAAGAGAATCCACCCAGACTTTTATACTGTTCAAGTCAATTAGATCTAGATCAGTGGGTTGGGGGAAGAGGGAACAGGTAGTTATTATTTATTGGTACAGAGTTTCTGCTTGGGATGATGGAAGAGTTTTGCAAATAAACAGTGGTGGAGGTTGTGCAACACTGAGAATGCTCTTAATGCTGCGGAGCTGCACACTTAAAAATGGCTAAAATAGCAAATTTTGTTATGTATTTTTTACCACAGTAAAAAAATACTATACAAAAAAAGAGAAATGCAAAGGAAACAATATGAAATTTTCTATGAGACAACTAGTTTGGACTCTTCAAAATGTCAATGTCATAAAAAAATCCAAACATTATAGAAGAATTTCTCTAGATTAAAAGAGAATAAAGAGATAAAAGAAAAAAAAACAACCAAGGGGGACAGGGGAACAAGAGTAAAGAGGACAGCAAGGAGCACGGTTTTGACTTTTTTCTTTTTCATTTTAATCAAAAGCAGAGCAAGACCCATAGTCAAGCAGAGCGTGCCCTTTAATGTAGATACACAAGGTCTCCCCTAGTGGCTTTGAGATTTAGAAATTTAGAATTTCCCACTCTCATAATTCAAGTAAGCACTTTGTATGAGAAAAGGAAAGAAGACCAGTCAGGAAAGGGGTGATACAGCCCTCCAGCCATCCTGGGGATGAACTGGGGAACTTGGCTACTCTGATTTTATATTCTGGCTAATCAGTGATTGGAGTATACACATACAGACCATCAAATTTTAAAGAACTACAAAACAAAATATACTTAGCCCCAGCTCACCTAATTCTAACTGATCTGGTTGATGGTATATAGCTTTTCAACATCTAAGTGCCTCAGAATATTTTTTATGAATGTTATTACCTTTGTACTGTAGATGCCCAGAGGAAATAGAAAGTTCCAACTTGAGTGAATTGCAGATAAACTAGATGTCCACTGTTATGAATTTCAATAGCCTGACAGAAATTATTTTGTGTGGTAGAATTTGTAGCTTAAAATAAGTGGCTAAGGATTTGGGGAAATACAATCATATTTAATTGTCATGGAATTTCTGTGATTATGAAGAACCATTTTACCTATATTTGGGGAGGAAAAAGAAGTAAAACACATGCTTGCATGTACAGAGGATAATGGTATATGATAATTAGCCACAAGTCTGATCAGCCACCTTGGGAACTCTAACCCAACACTTAACCATGATGGGAGCTTGAGTGGAGAACAAAGTTAACATAAATGTGGGAACCCAGCTCATAAGATCTTAGGTTCCATTTGAAAATTAGGCCATCTAGGGACTAGAGGATCCCCAGGTAAACTGTGGAAAGAAGAGGTAACAGAGAAAGTAGAGTTCTGTGGGGTTCAATGAGGGATTCTACCTAACTAGGATCCATCTGTTTCCATAGCAATTCTAGGTGCCATCAGATGACACACAGTCCTCACTTTGGAGCGAAATTAGAGCACCATGGATTATCTATAGAGTGGCATGTATGCTAACCAACTACAAGGACTGTGGGAGAGCTAAGACTAAACCCACCATGATTCTCGTGTTGCCCTCCCCCACCATATAGTGCTAGAGTCAGATTCCACTGTATCCCATGCACTCATTAGTATGTGTTTAAACCTTAAAACTTAGAATTTCTGGACAGTCTGTACAAGGGATCTTCTGTGAATTAGGACCTAGGGCTGCTCAGGGAAGCAAATGAATCACCAACAATAGCCAAGTCCAATCCTCTACTCAACTGTCACTTAAATCTCCCTCTTTGTCTCTTTGTCTCTGTCTCTGTGTCTCTCTCTCTCTCTCTCACACACACACACACACACACACACAGGCAGGGGACAGGGAACGATTAAAAGGCAATTAAACAAGTTTAGTCACTTTGTTACAAAATTATTAAGAACAATTGCCTTTGCCTCTATGGGACCTAAAATAAATGTATTATAATAGTTATCATAAAACAATGCTTTCAGTATATAAACTGCTAAAAAATGAACAAAAAAGTTTAGGGATTTTGTAGGAAGAAATATTATGTGATCAAAGTCTTTGTGAATATTAGCAGTGTTACGGGCCAAATCATAAAAGGATTAAATCAGATATGATTGTGGTGACCTATTCCAAAGGGTTTTGAGCCAGTAGAACTGCAGTTATAAACCTGGTTAACTTGCTTTCCTCTATAAACTCAAGTCCACAAAACCATAAATCCCTAAGCGGCCCTAACAAACTCACGATTCCTGACATTCAAGGGCCAGAGCTCATGAAAGTCCACTGCTTGAATGGGACAGAAGTCAGTGAACATGATAAACAGTAGCCCGAGACTTTGTAATTCAATCTCCTACACCCTCTCAAACAGTCTACTAGCTCATAAAAAAGCCTTGACTTTTTAAGAAGTTGCTAACACAATTCCAGATTTCCCTTTTGAGGAAAACACCAGGGATTCTTAATTGTTGCTGAAAGAGGGAGAAGGAGAAAGAGAAAAGTCAATGGGATGATTTATGATGATTAGATGTTCATGAGAAGACTGGCCAGACTGCTACTCCTGGGCAAGATGGTGAAGCAATTCCCCTACTGGGAAGGGGAACAGTGAGTATAATCTGCATTCAAAGATCATTAAGTTTCATTTCAATTGCAGGATTCTACAAATCCTCTGGAAATTGAAAGGTTAAAATAATCTCCTGTTAAAGTAATCAGTATGGGGGACCTGGCTGGCTTGGTCAGTCAGTGAAGCATGCAACTCTTGATCTTGAGGTTGTGGGTTTGTGCCCCATGTTGGGTGTAGAGATTACTTAAAAATCAAATTAAAAAAAAAAGGAATCAGCATGCTTGACTTTGTACACTGAAATGACCATATACTGCGCTAGTGAAGTAGATAATCAGATTTCTCAGAGATTCAGTATTTTAGCTCTGTAAAAAGGAAGTCAAGGGGCGCCTGGGTGGCTCAGTCAGTTAAGCATCAGAGACTCTTGGTTTAGGCTCCAGGTCATGATCTCACAGTTCATGAGTTTGAGCCCCACATCAGGCTGTGCACTGACAGCATGGAGTCGGCTTGGGATTCTCTCTACCCCCCTGCGCCCCGCCACTCCTGCTTTCTCTCAAAATAAAGAAATAAACTTAAAAACAAAAGGAAGTCAGTATCAAAAACTTTCTCTTTTTTGATTCACATTCACTTTTTGGCAAAGGGGCCCATTTTACTGGAATAGTGGCAAAGAGTAGAACAATTTGAACTAAAGAAAGAGGAAAATCTAAATAATTATTTGGGGAAAAATTTGTATTTTTCTTTGCCAAAAACTTCTTTAGGAAATTAAAATAAAATGAAAACAAAAAACACAAGAAAATTGTGACCCACTCTTATCAAGGTTTGTGTACAATTTCCTACAGATAAAAATAGCATCTTTCCCATCTACCATCCCCCTCCTTAATTCATTTTGTGACATGATAGAGGAAAAAAAATAGATTTAGCTCTAGTTTTACCAGAACTTCTCCATGTGCTACACTGAACACTATTTCTTCCCCATCCAAGTTATTTTATTTAATGAAGTCTAATGAAGGTTCAGAGGGACACCTGAAACATTCATTACAGTATTTTTAGCAGGAAGCTTTCCCCAAACCACCACCACTACTTCCCTTAATGAATTTTTTTTAAATTTTTAATGTTTTTATTTATTTTTTGAGAAACAGAGACAGAGTGGTAGAGAAAGAGAGGGAGACACAGAATCCCAAGCAGGCTCCAGGCTCCGAGCTGTCAGCACAGAGCCCATTGCGGGGCTTGAACCCACGAACTGTGAGATCATGACCTGAGCTGAAGTCAGATGCTTAACCGACTGAGCCACCCAGGTGCCCCCTTAATAGATTCTAATAAGCGTCTCATTTAAGCCTTACCATTCCCTACATGAAGTAGGCACTGCTATCCCCATTTTTCAGATAAGTAAACTGAGGAGTTGATGAGTTCCCTGCCTGCATCTCACAGGTAGGGAGTGATATTTTTGACTTGGGCTCTGCAAATTTAAATCTTTGTTCTTAAAATGTCACTTTTGAATTGTTGATTCATCAATAACAAAATTTACACTTTTTGTATATATTTCAGTGCAATGAACTTTGGACAAGATATGCTCTTTCAGGCAAATTCTAGGAAAATGGGTCTTATGAATGGACTTCTATCTAGCCTTTCCCACTCAGGGTCAACCTCACTGTAGACTCTGACCATAAACACCTCCTCTAGGAAGGGTTATTTTGAAAACTTCACCATAGCAGCTCATTCTTTGCTCCTCAAAATAATTTACATACACAGAAATGTCCTTTAGAGGAGGTAATAAAGGCATTACCTAGTAAACTCCTTCACCAGGTCAGCTGACTCCTGGTTGACAGGCTCTCTTGGCCCATGGCTGGGAGCCACACATACCTCTTTGCAAAGGCCGGAGGGTGGGGAGATCTGCTTCATAGTTTTGCTTAGTAACACTGGCCACAACAAGGGCTGTGCTGAGTCTCATGAGACAAGATAAAGTTTGAGAACTCTCTCCCAAATACAGATTTCTGTATAGGGAAAGGTGGAATGGATCCCAGACAGGGAGACAAAGTCCTCAGAAGGCTAGAACGTTTATGTGTGCCTGAGTACAAACATGAATTTGCAATTCAGGAAGGTGAGATCTTGAGAAGTTAAGGCTGAGTCTTCATGAACTAAAAATCTGCACACCAACTTCCAGCTTTTCAAGATCTAAACAGAGTAAGGATTTTCCTTAATGTTTTCATTCTGCTGTGATGAAGATTCCAGTTAACAAAACCAAACTGTGTTTCTACAGAAGTGATTAGTTACTCTTTACAAGGCCCTCAAACTCATTATCTGTAATTAAGACTAACCAGGGTAAAAACACATATTTACACATAATTTGAGCCAAGATAAATGATATACATAAACATGATGCAAGACAAGTTATAATCTGAGTGTATAAGTGTTTGCCTTGTGTGGTGCATGGTAAACACAAAATCATCTTTGTAAAGGCAAAGGGAACCACATGCCTCATCACCCACAACTGTGCCATCCTTCTAGCATCTCTCCAATCCATTTTCAAATAATTGCTTTCTTTAGTTTTCCAAATAATTGCTTTCTTTAGTTTTCCAAACAGCACACAAATCTGTCCCACTCCTTCCTTCCTTCCTACCTGGTCCTTTTTCATTTTTCCCCCTTCATAGCCCAAGCAGCATCTGGAACAGAGCAGGTGCTCAGCAATCAGCAAATTCACCAGAAGCATATGTTGCTGACAGCTGGCTTCTTTTTCCTGGCTCATTCCATCCCATATTCTGACTTCCAACTATAAGGAGAATATGTGCTTACTGAAGACACTGACTGGTCTTCAACCAAGCAAATTTCTTCCATTCCAGTTTATGCTCATTGACTCAATGTAATAGGCTGCTGACTGAAAAATATAGAAGAAGGTATTTCCTAACACAGTAGCCACTAGGTACATTTCCCATGATTAGATGTAATGACTCATATAGAGGTAGTGTTTTTACCCCTCAAGACAAGAAATGCGTCCGCATGCCTTGACTTACCTAAGAAACAGTTTCACAATTAACACAAAAATTCAAGCCAGAAGCTCTGAGTCCTCAATGTCTGGGAATGAGTGATAAACCAACAACGTTTTACTTCTGAAAAGAAGGAATTATTCCCAGAAGTTTTAAAAGACTTTGATCATTTCATTATAGTCAGGATGATGATTAAGAAAAATTAAATTCGGGGTGCCTGGGTGGCTCAGTCGGTTAAGCGTCTGCCTTCAGCTCAGGTCATGATCTCACAGTTTGTGAGTTCAAGCTCCACATGGGGCTCTCTGCTGTCAGCACAGAGTCTGCTTCGAAACCTCTGTTCCCCACTCTCTCTGCCCCTGCCCTGCTCACACATACACACACACACTCTCTCTCTCTGAAAAATAAACTTAAAAAATTAAAAAAAAAGAGTGACATCTCACCTATACTGGGGAATGGGATGGTGTGAACAATCCAAACCACCCATACCCAAATGTTCTGACAAGAGATTAAATAGAGGACATTTTATCCAATTTTGAAGAACAGGGTAATTTCTAAGATTAAAGTTAAAACTTTTCCAGATTCACTTCGCAATGTTCACTAAACACCTGTTGTATACCAAGCATTTATCTTAGGTTCTGCAGTATATTAGTCAATTACAACAAATGTCCTTATGCTGCTTATGTTCTAGGGAGTAAAAAGAGGAGACAATATTGACCTCAGCAAACCTTAGGACTCTCAACTTAATTTCAACAAAACAAGAAAGCACTTAAAAGTTGGTGCCTTGATCTAATTAAACAGTTAAAGGAAAAGGCTAACTCTGCTTTTTGCTAACAAATTGTTTAGGTTTTAGCTAGAAGTGAACAAAATATCTTTAAACACCTATTTCTGCATAGTATTCTTATAATGTAGTTGCAGCTGTAACTGCAGTCCCCTTGGTACTGGACCCCTAAGGTTTTCTCTGCTATAAAAAGGGATGCACTGGAGAAAATAAAAAAGATCATGGGAAAAGTTATTTATCAAAACTGGGAGAGGAGTCAGAAAAACAACTTTTCACACAATGCCAATAAAAAGATAAACGCAGTTCACAGGATACAAAGAAAAAAAATCAGTGACCAACGGGTATCTCATAAAGTGCTGCTGAAAAAAGAAAGGAAAATCACTAGCTCTTAAACTTACATGATTCGAATGTGATGCAATTTGCTTTTTAAATCCTCAAATAGTCAACTTTAAAAACATATGAATGAGGGGCACCTATTGGCTCAGTCGGTAGAGTATCTGACATGCTCAGGTCATGATCTCACAGTTCATGAGTTCGATCGAGCCCTGCGCCAGGATCTGTGCTGACAGCTCAGAACCTGGAACTGGCTTCAGATTCTGTGTCTCCCTCTCTCTCTGGCCTCTCCTGCTCATACTCTGTCTGTCTGTCTGTCTCTCTCTCTCAAAAATAAATAAACATTAAAAAAAAGAGGGGTGCCGGGGTGGCTCAGTCGGTTGTGTCCGACTTTGGCTCGGGTCACGATCTCACAGTTCATGGGTTCCAGCCCCACATCGGGCTCTGTACTGACAGCTCAGAGCCTGGAGCCTGCTTTGGATTCTGTGTCTCCCTCTCTCTCTGCCCCTCCCCTGCTCATACTCTGTCTCTCTCTGTCTCGAAAATAATAAACATTAAAAAAAATTTTTTTAAATGCAGAGCTTTAGGAGAGAGGACAAGACGGCAGAGAAGCAGGGAATTCTGTAATCCGCGCACGCCCGTATGGATTGCACTGAGAAGGACTGAAGGGATAAAACTTGGATTTGGAAGTGGGGGAAAGAAGAAACAGACGCCAGAAAGAAGACAACCTCAAAGATGCCTGAGTGAGTGACTGATCTGGGAAATTAGGGGACGGGCGGGTCCCGGTGGTAAAGGGGAAAGGAGCCCCCGAGCCCAACACAGAGAGAGCGCGCTGTGCCCCGGAGAGACAAGGGGAAGAGAAAGAGAGACGGAAAACGCACCTAGAACCATCTCTAAGGGAGGAAAAACTCGCCCGTCTCCCCATATATAACTGCCGAGCGCCGGGAGAGAAATCCGTCCCATCTGGCCGGCCAGTTCTTCCTTGGGCGCAGCGGCAGCGGCATCCACTCCAAGCCGCACCGGGAGCCATGAAAAGCGGCAGCAGCGGCTCCACGTAAAGGGCGGCGCAAGACGGCCGGGAGGCCAGCCGCCAGCGGGAACGCATCTCATCCCCGGTGACGGTGTTGAACTGCACGGACTGGGATTTGTAAGTGAGGCAGAGCAGGGAGAATACACTTTGGCTCGTCCGCGGCACAGGGAGATCGGACTCAGAAGGGCGGTTGCAACGCTTGGTTCCGGCAAAACTTTGAGGCAGCGCCATACTTCTCGCCGCAACCACCAAGGCGGGGCCTCGGAGAGAGCAGCCCCCGAGACCTGACCTGATGCCAGAACACGCCCATCCGCACAGGGGAGTTTTTTCTTTTTTCTTTCCTTTTTTCTTTGCTTATCCTTCTTTTCTCCTGCCATCCAGATATATATCCCGTAGCATATTCTTATCTCTCCTCTTGGCTGGTTATATGCTTTTAGACTGCCCACAGACTTTTGCTGTCTCTGTCCCCCACCTTGTTGTTTTTTTTTTT
>JAQQST010002044.1:0-11015 GCA_028646485.1 Cryptoprocta ferox
CACTTTCAGGTGGTGTTCCAGACGTTGATTGAGGTGTAAAAAAGCACCCCAGGGGCGCCTGGGTGGCTCAGTTGGTTGAGTGCCCAACTTCAGCTCAGGTCATGATCTCACAGTGCGTGAGTTCGAGCCCCGCGTTGGGCTCCGTGCTGTCAGTGCAGAGCCTGTTTCTGATCCTCTGTCTCCTTCTCTCTGCCCCTCCCCCACCTCTCTCAAAAATAAACAAACATTTGAAAAAAAAAATCCCAAAATGTAATGGCTTAAACAGGATAATTTATTATTATTTCTCACGGTCTAGGAGTCAGCTGCTCAGTGGGGCCATTCTTACTTCGGGTCTCATGAGGCTTCAGGGGCGGCTGGAGCCCATCTGAAGGTTTCTCTACTTCCACGTCTGCCTCCTGGGCTGGGACAGCTGGGGACACCAAGCGTCTCTCTCTCTCTCCGTGTGTTCTCTCCACTTGACTAGTCTGGGTGTCCTCCCATAGTGGCCGTCTTGGGACTGTCAAACTTCTTTCAAGGCAGCTGGCCTTCACCCTAAACAAATGTCCAAAGACAGCTCCCATGGGAACCTTGCAGGACTTCTTAAGACCTTTACCTGGAAGACCTCGAAGATCACTTCCACCTCGAGTGGAAGGAAGACCCACTGGAACCCGAGGTGGGGGAGGGGCCGTCGAACTCCATGTCCTGACATGAGGGAGGGAAGGACTTGGTGGCCGCCACGGTGATCGGAGGTCATAGGCGACCTCAGTGTGGCTCATCTTCAGTGAGGGAGGAACAGTGAGGCCTTTGTCCGATGCACAGAGAGGCCCCGAGGGAAGGAAATAAGCAAGGAGTGACGTGGGAAGAGCGACCCGCAGAGTCCAGAGGGAAGTGTTAGTAATGAAACGCTGACCTAGCTCCCTGAGCAACCGGTTCTGAGAGGCTCTGATCCTGTGCAAGTGTCCGCAAAGGACGTGTGGCCAAATCTCCCACGAGACTCCTGGGGGATGAGGAATTGTCCTGTGTGGGAGCCTGAAAACAGAGGCGGAGAAGGGCCTCTTGTGGCTGGGGCAGGGACGCTCATTCGGGGTCTCGAGTTGAGTGCCTAGGACCCCCATGTGACACCATAAACACCTGTCTCTTTGGGGATCTGCCTCTCCTCTCGCCATCCTTTGAGTCAGGGGTGGCAAACTACGGCCTGCGGGCCAAACCCAGCCCTGGGCCTGTTTTTAATCCAACCAGGACTAAGAATGGTTCTAAAGGATTGCAAGGAAAGGGTGGTGGCGGTGGAGAATATATAGCGGGCATGCAAGGTGGCCCTTGAAGTCTAAATATTTATTAGTTGGCCCTTTATGGAGAAAGGTTGAGGGTCTCTGCTTTAAACAAAGAGCGTGATGCCCGCTGGTGCCCAGAGAGCTGATTTGAAGTGTCACCAACAAAGTGACTTCTTTTTCAATTCTCTCCCAATCCTGGCTTCTTCCAGAACTCAGGCTCAATTGGGGGTGGCTCTGTCTTGAACACAGGACTAATATTTGCAGATGTCCTTTACCTAGCGAGGATTGTGTGGTATTTTTTTTTTTTTTTGGTTGTGTTTATCATCAGTGCCCTTCATGGCTCTGATGTTGATTTTTTTCACCCATTATGTAAAAATTTCCTCTTGAAAGAAACTCATTCCGTTGAAACTAGGAAACTTCAAGAACTTTCTATTTACTGGAAAACAATAGAGGATGTGGCAAATCAATAGTGAGGGTGGTGCATGAATATGAGTTTAGAGGCAGGGGCTTTGGGCTTCTGCCTTGGTCCTTCTCTGAGTCTCTCTTTCCAGTTCTTTCGGGTCAGATTTGTCCACCTCCCAGACTCCTCAGCCCCATGCATATGCCAATGACCCACAAGCCTGGACCACTGGGTCAGCTTTCTCTGAGCCCCAGAATGTCGAAATTAACCACCAACGGGAAGTCTCCACCTCCGCGATCCAGGAGCATCTAAAATAGAATGTTTCCCCAAGCAAACTTCTGCTCACAACCCCACCTCTTCCTGCGTCCCCGTCTCCAGAAAAAGCATCTTTATTGAGCCAGACCTCCGTGAGCTCTCCCTTCCTGTCCTTCACCTGATTCGGCTCCAAGGTCTGTCCATCCTACCCCCTAAACACTTTCTGAACCTTGCAGCCACTCTGGAAAACGGTGTGGAGGTTCCTCAAAAGATTAGAACTACCCTATGACCCAGTAGTTGCACCACTAGGAGTTTATCCAAAGGCTACAGGAGCGCTGATTTGAAGGGGCACATGCACCCCAATGTTTATAGCAGTGGAAAGAGCCCAATTTCCAAATTGTGGAAAGAGCCCAAATGTATATCAACTGATGAATGGATAAAGAAGACGTGGTATATATATACAATGGAGTACTACTCGGCGATGAAAAAGAATGAAATCTTGCCATTTGCAACAATGTGGATGGAACTGGAGGATATTATGCTGAGTGATATAAGTCCCCCACCTCCCTGACAGTTTCCCTCCATTAGAAGAGTCTCACTGGTACCCTCTCCAAGCCCTGGATCTTCACCCCCTGTGATCATTTTCCACTCATGTCCCCTCAGATGAGGCACAGTGATTAGATCTCAGGCTCTTGGGTCAGACAGACATGGGTCCAAGTTCCCGCTCTGTCACTTGCTACCTGACCTTGAATAAAGTGTGGCACCTGAGCGCCAAATGGACTTATGGAGAGGAATAAATGAGATAATGGAGGTACCTCACTCAGCACAGAGTAGAGTGCATAGAAAACAAATGTCAGCCATTCCTATCATCATTAACTTTTTTTTTAAGTTTTTTTTATTTTGAGAGAGAGCGAGCTCAAGGGGCAGCACTGGTGAGTGGAGGGGCAGAGAGAGAGGGAGACAGAATTCTAAGCAGGCTCCGTGCTGTCAGTGCAGAGCCTGACATGGGGCTTGAACTCACGAACCAGGAGATCATGACCTGAGTTGAAATCAAGAGTTGGACGTTTAACCGACCGAGCCGCCAGGGGCCCCAGTCATCATTAACTTTTAAAGTTCTTATCTGAAAAATTGTCACTATAATAAAATTGACCTTTTTCGAGGTGTACAATTCTTTGAGTTTTATTTATTTTTGATTGTTTAAATGTTTATTTATTTTGAGAAAGAGAGCGAGCGAGAGCAGAGCCACCCGGGTGCCCCTCAATTCTTTGAATTTTAGCATATGCGCAGATTCATGTAACTGTCCCCATAACAGAATATGTGACAATTCTGTTATCCCTCCCGGACAAAACTCCCTCCTGCTGGGCCCTTCCATTCCCTCCCCCCGCTTGTGACCTCTGACAACCACTAGCATGTTCTCTCTCCGTATAGTTTTGCCCTCCAGAATGTCACAGAAATGGAACCTGACAGTATCTAACCTTCGGAGACTGGCTGCTTTCACTCAGCCCGAGGCCTTTGTGACTCATCCAAGGTGTTGTGTATCAATAGTTCCTTCCCTTCATTGTCCAGGGGTAGACACACGCTGAGAACTGCTTCTTTCTTTTCACTCCCAACCAACTGTCCACGCCAGATGGACACAAACAGACTCCGCAAGGTCTTGGCTTAGAAGTCCCTTTCCCTGGGGAAGCTGGTGGCCCCCATACTTTACGTCAGCTGCCCTTGCTCTCAGGCCCCTTGGAAGCTCCGAGTCCAATTGTATGGTTTGAGGGAGAGAAAAAACCTTGGTCTCCTCCATGGTGGCAAATGGAAGACACCACCGGGCTGACAGCAGGTGTCTGAGGGACAGCACTGAGCCCGGATCCCTTTGGGCTCCATGACCTGCGATTTGCAGTCCTCTGGCCAGGTAGTGTCGAGCAGCCTGTTCTCCTGTCCCCCCCTCCGCGTACCAGTCACAGGACAGAAGAGGCTGGAGCCCCTGAGTAGGAAAAAGAATTTCAGAGGGCGGGGGAGAGACTGAGCAGGAGAGACCGGCTTGTGGCCTGAATAACATCTTTCTTTGCGCTGTTTTCCTCCTCCAGATCGGTTTGGGGGCCCGGCCCAGCTGCTGCCTTGGCTCCTGCTCAGAATTGTGGTCAACGGGCACGTCGTCTGGCACATTAGAGAACAGAAGGGATGCTAGCCTGCGAGTTGTCCTAGGAACGTCCCTTTTGCCTTTTGTGTGTCCTTCGGTCCATTCCTGGGTATCCCAGGCCTGGGGCTTAGCACAATGCACATTAGGGAGGGAGAGGGAGTGAGGGATGGAGGGAGAGAAAGAGAGAGTCTGACCCTCTTTGCTTCGGAACTGCAAAGTCTGTGGCCAGGCCTCAGAGTCTTTCTGACGCCCCTCGGGCTCCGAGGGGACCCTTGGTGGCAGTGGCACTAATAAGTGGCTTGGTTCCGCCATCCGCTGCGGGGCTGGTGAGCTTGGGCTCAGGGAAAACAGGCTCTGTCTGGGTCACAGGGCAAAGGGAGCTGTGGGATGGCTCTGACCAGCTGGCCTGGGTGGTCCGGCTGCTGCTATAGCTTTCACTTCCCCTGGAAGTCCCATGCACCTGACCTCAGAGGCTGCTGCCACATGTGTGATTCCCCAGGGGATTTTGATTCATGCCTCTTCTGAGCAGTGGGTCAGCTTGGGTAAGACGACAAAGTTAGAGCTTTCCTGCCGGGGACGGAAACAAGGCTAACACCCAGAAACAAGAAAACACTGACATCAGACGAGCGACTTAGAAAACATACACTGTCCCCTGGACTTGGCAACAGGGACCTTCGAGTGGCGTCATGGGTTCCAATCCCCGCTGTGAAT
Organism: Cryptoprocta ferox; assembly: GCA_028646485.1. NCBI lineage: Eukaryota > Metazoa > Chordata > Mammalia > Carnivora > Eupleridae > Cryptoprocta > Cryptoprocta ferox. The sequence goes on from JAQQST010002044.1 coordinate 4,745, forward strand.
GCTGTCTGCTGCTGGCCCACAGAGCAATTCTCTGGCAATCCGGAGAATTGCCTTGGCAGACAGGAGCCTTCTAGTCATGACACTTCCTGCGGGCCATTTGCAGCAAAGACCCGTCCCCTTGCGTCAAGGTGGAAGAGCTCTGTGGGGCCACTCACTCCAGAACTCCCAGAGGGTCGGGCTGCGGTCAGACGGTCAGACCTTAGCGGAAAACAGGTCTCTTTGTCTGCCCCTTCCTGCTTCCCCACCACCTCTCTCTTTTTTTGAGAGAGGAGGAGAGACAGAGTGTGAGTGGGAGAGGATCAGAAAAAGAGGGAGACACAGAATCGGAAGCAGGCTCCAGGCTCTGAGCTGTCAGCACAGAGCCCGACGCGGGGCTCAAACCCACGAACCGGGAGATCATGACCTGAGCTGAAGTCGGACACTTAACCGACTGGGCCACCCAGGCGCCGCCCCCTTCTTCCCCTCTCTTACCAGCTGTCATCCCGGGAGCTCTCCCTCCACGTGCCCTGTGCACAAAAACCTGCATCTCAGATTCTGCCTCTAAGGAACTCAACAACCCAACTAGCAAGTGGGACCAGCATGAGGCAGAGGTAAGGGGACCTTGCTTGGAGCTTGTGGACAGACCAATTAACTAGAAGGAAACCTGGTTCCTTCAACCTGTTCCCAGCTGTGTCACTTACTTTTAAGGTTCAGCAAGTCAGAGGGGCCCACCCCACCCACTTTTTCCAGCATGGGACTTCCGGGTTCCAGAGTCACACAGAGGAAAATTTCCAGTGGATTTTCTCGTGGGGCTAGATGTGTCTTGGTTTAGACAAGGAGCAATGGCGGGGATGGATCCTGCTGCCCCAGAAACACCTCTGGCAGGGGACAGTCCTTCTACCTGACCCTAGCCTCCTCACTGGCAAAGGCACTCAAAGGGACAGGGGCCTGTGGGACGCCTCTTTCTTCACGTGATCAGCCTCTCGAGAGGCACACGAAGAGGAAAGCTGATGGAAAGGAAAAGGTATCTCTTCCCGGTATCTCCACTCTCTCTCCAAACCACCTTCTTGCTTTCTCCATTACCCCCAGTACCACCCACCACTTCTGCACCTGCTGCCTGAACACCCACTGGGTGCCAGGCACCATGCCAGGCACCGGGATACGGCAATGATCACCACGGAGCAGCCTGGCCCTCCGAGAGTCCGCGTTTCTGTGAGTGGAGGCTGGAAAAGGGACGTCAGTCTATTAAACAGAAATAAAAGTAACTACTATAACGAGAAAACAGCAGTAGCTTAGAGAGAGACCGAGTCCTAGGGGGATAGGGCACTTTGGATAGGGGTCAGAGAAGGCCGCTAGGAGCTGTCCCTTGAGCTGAGCCATCAGCACTCAGAGGCCAGTCCAGCAAAGATTGGGGCAAGGGCATCCAGGCAGAGGGAACGACGTAGACGCAAGTCCTGAGGGACACTGAATATGCCCAAATTGGGAGATCCAGGGAGATCTCCGGGCAGCCTCTTGAGATTATTTTCCCTTCCATCTGGTTCCTCGCAAGGGATCATGATGAAAGCAAGAAATCTCATATATCTGCCTGAAGTTCATACACGTTCACATTTAGGGTCATTGTGACGTGGCAGAGCTCTCTGCTGGGGTAGCCTCTTTTTTAGGGCCTTGTGGGGTGCTATACAGACCGCTGGCTGCCACCTGCCAGGGGTAGGGATGACAAAATTTCCTGGCCGCCTGCACATGCTTCCTCTCTGGATGCGAAGGCCTTGGAAATTTAAAACCGAAACAGTCCTTTTTGGCAAGTTAGGCCCCACACGCTGCCTAGAGCTGAGCGAGCAGGGACCTTGATCTCTTCTCCCAGGAGACCGGGGAGCCAGGCAAGGTTACCTGTTAATGTCCCAAAGGGCTCCCTGCCGAGGCCGTCTTCCCTCAGGCGTCCTCACCTAATGGCTCAGCTCAGCCCCAAAGCTGGCTTCCTCCCTCCGAGCTGCCTGGGCACCGGTGTGGCTCACGACAGTCTAGTTTACTTTGGTGGTCAGGAAGATCCCCAAGAGTCTCCGTGGTAGGTCAGGTGTGAGCCCAGGAAATTTGAGCCCCAATGTCACCCTACCGTTGCTCCAGCTGACACAGCCAATTAGCTCCAGACACCAGGACTGTGAGATCTGATCCCATAGGCTTGCTTTTCTCCATGAAAGTAACCATTACGATTATGTGGAGGACAAAGGAGAAGCATTTGACCGCTTCCCAAGGCACAGGGGTGGGGGGGGGTGTCTACTTGCTTTTGTCATTTTGGGGAGGTTTTTGAGGGTTTCTCTTTAGGGCCCTTCAAAAGCCATTCTCCACCAGCCACTGTGGGCAACACAAAGAGAGACCCAGACCCCGAACGAGGGAGATGACAGTCCCTCTGCCTCTGCACCGGCCATCACTCTGGCAGGCAGGAGGGTGAGAGGCTGGGGGGTGGGGGCGAAGGGGGACCGGGACAGAGAGGAGGCGGGAAGGCATGAGAGGGACCCCGTGACTTCTAGAGTCCCTTCAACTCTTAAACAATGTCTGATTCTATGAGACTAGGGCGTCAAGGTCACCTCGGAATCATAAGGGAGGTAGGGGGTCAGAGCGGCTAAGCTGTGAATGGCCGTTTGGCGGGGGGGGGGGCAGTGGGGGCAAAATCCGGGCCACATGAGCAATAATAATATCATGGGATACTTGACGATAAGCGATGATCCTCTCAGTGACGCTGTCCGGTGAGTAGAGCAGGTATGACATCACGCAGGTGTCCCTCCGGAGAGGCGAGCAGGACGGGCCTCCATTTCCAGTGGCCCTTACCCTGCCAGGGACCTTCAGGGTCTCCCTTTTAGGTGCTGGAGGGAAGGTGGGAGCTGCAATCCTCCTGAAAGACCTCCTCCATCCTCACACCGCACACGCTGGAGGCAGACCCTCCAAGAGTCAACTGGCAGATTGACTTGCAAATTGAATTGATTTCCCCACTCCCACCCACTCGTCAATATTTACTTAACTTCCACTTTGTAGCAAAATCCATCCAACAAATTCCCCCTAGAGCGCCCAGGCTAGAAATGATCTCTCTCCCCCTCTGACCTTCAAGCCTGTCTTTTAGAAAGATGGCTTATCATATCATTAAAGGCTTGTCCCAGCCACTCCTCTCCCCCATCTGCTCTGCCTCCCCGAGCTGGTATTTCTAGTCAGTAGAGTTTCGAAGAAATGAGACCCCCCCATTCGCACTGAAGCCAATGTGTTGGCCGTTGCTCAGACAAGAAGGTCCAAGCCCCATTTTCTGATGTTTTCAGCTCTTGGAGCTTCTGGTTTTCTCCACCCCCAAAGAAGCAGGAACAGTGTATCGACTTTCTCTCCTGCCTTAGGAGAGGCGAAGTAGATATTGATAAGATGAGGAGCACATGTACCCCAATGTTCATAGCAGCACTTTCAACAATAGCCAAATCGTGGAAAGAGCTTAAATGTCCATCAACTGATGGATGGATCAGAAAGATGTGGTTCATCTATACAATGGAATACTACATGGCAATGAGAAAGAATGAAATCTGGCCATTCATGGCAACATGGATGGACCTCAAGGGCGTCATGCTAAGCCAAATAAGTCAGGCAGAGAAGGACAGATACCATATGTTTGACTCATAGGTCTAACAGGAGAAACTTTACAGAGGACCATGGGGAGGGGAAGGGGGGAAAAAGAGTTAGGGAGAGGAAGGGAGGCAAACCATGAGAGACTCTTGAATAGTGAAAACAAACTGAGGGCTGAAGGGGGAGGGGGAAAGGGGAAGGGGGGTGATGGACATGGAGGAGGACACTTGTGGGGAAGAGCACTTGGGTGTTACATGGAAACCAACTTGACAATAAACTATAAAAAAAAAAGATACTGATAAGATGAGTGGGCGGTAAGGGGCGGTTCTGTCTTTCTGATGAAGAAATGATCCTTCAAGGGCCACCATTAACCAGGCATTGATTCTCCCCTGTCCCCAGCACTGGTTGTACGCATACAGCGTTTGGTCCCACTCACCACTTCCCCAGGGACAGAAGAGGGGCTTTCTGCTGCTGGAGAGAGACCCCTTCTCTCTGAAGGTGATTCTCCAGAAACCGTTCTTCATCTGCAGAGCATAGGTTAGTAGGCACTTGGCCTCAACACATCCCCTTCCCAGGAACCTTTGCCTCTGAAGCTTCTCTGAGCCTGGAGCAAAGGCTTTCCTGTCAGTTAGGAGCCTCCTGCCGGGATTACCTTGCTAGGGAGGGTCCTGGGCAGTGGTAAGTGAAATGAAGTGTTCTTCTGGAGAACAGAATACAAAATCCAGGAAGAACCCTCCCCGCCCCCCCCGCGCCCGTTGCCTGCGGAGCGCTTGTGTTAGATAAGGAATCTGGGGTAGGGGGTAGGGGTGCCTGGGTGGCTCAGTCAGTTGAGCATCCAGCTTCAGCTCAGGTCATGATCTCACGGTTCGTGGGTGGGTTCGAGCCCCGCGTTGGGCTCTGTGCTGACAGCTCGGAGCCTGGAGCCTGCTTCGGATTCTGTATCTCCCTCTCTCTCTCTGTCCCTCCCCTGTTCACGCTCTGTCTCTCTCTGTCTTTCAAAAATAAATAAACGTAAAAAAGTAAACTAAAATAAAATAAATTTAAAAAAAGGAATCTGGGGTGGGGGGAAGAATGGGTGATTTAACAGTTGGTGTTCAGGTAACTGGAGGGTCCTGTCGAACTAGGAACCATTGGAGGTGTTCCTCTCCTTTACCAGGATACATTCCAAAGGGATTGGCTAAATGAAACCATCCAAGTACTACAGGGAAATTGGAAAAGTCTTCTAGAATGGGAGTGGGGAAGGCTTCCTTTTTTTTTTTTTTAATTTTTATGGTTATTTTTGAGAAAGAGAGAGACAGAGAGCAAGTGGGGGAGAGGCAAAGAGAGAGAGGGACACAGAGAATCTGAAGAAGGTTCCAGGCTCTGAGCTGTCAGCACAGAGCCGGACACGGGGCTCGAACCCACCAACCGCGAGATCATGACCAGAGCCGAAGTCGGACGCTTAACCAACTAAGCCACCCAAGCGCCCCAAAGCCTTCTTAATTCTGACTCAATACCCAGAAGCGATAAGAGGAAAGATTAATAAGTTTCAAGGAATTGAAGTTTTGTGTGGCAAAAAAGTTAAATTCGATTTAAATAAGTACGTAAGTAAAATGAAAAAGACAAATGGGAGACTAGTAAAAAAAAAAGATTCACAACTTGCATCACAGACAAAGCGTTAATATTCTTAGCATATAAAGAGCTCCTCATGTAAGTTAAAAGACCCACAACCCATGAGAAAAATGCACTAAAGATATACAGTTTATGGAGGAGGCAAGGCGAACGTTGTCAAACTATACGGTCAGCCTCACTTATGGTTAAAGAAATGCAGATTGCCCCCAAGGAACGATTGCTGGCTCATCGGACTGGCCAAACCCCAAAAGTTAACAACACGCTCTTTTGTCCAGGCCTGAGAAAACAAACATTCTCACACTTTGCCGATGCGAATGCGAAACGGGACTGTCCTTACGGAAGGGAATTTGGCAATTCCAACAAAACTACCTGAGTTTCTCCTTTGATCCTGCAATACCACTTCTAAGAATCTATCCTAAAGATCCACCACCAATAATACAAAAAGACGGAGGGATGTGGCTATTAATTGCAGCTCTGTTTTTAATAACCAAAGCCTGGAAAAAAACAAATGCCCATCAGTAAGGGCGGGAGGGTGGCGCAGAAGAACCAATAGTACATCTGCACAGCAGAGTACTCTGTAGCTGTGAGAAGAATGAAGAAGTTTCCCCCAAAAGATTAAAAATAGAATGAATATTTGAAAATATCACTTGAGGGGCGCCTGGGTGGTTCAGTCGGTTAAGTGTCCAGCTTCGGCTCAGGTCATGATCTCACGGCTAGTGAGTTCGGCCCCTGCTGGGAGCCGCATCGGCCTTGCTGGATGACCAGTCACAGCGAGGAAATGGCAGACGTTTGCAGAGCTCCTGCCATGAGAGGCAAGGCTGGTATCTCCTTCTGCTACTACTGCTCATGTTGAAAATAAGCCTGTTGTCATTAATTGGGCCTTACAGCGTTCCAGATCAGACCGATATTCCCCACACAGTTACCCCATGAGAAAAAACATTTTCCTGTCCCTGCAGATCCAAGCACTGCAGATGTTTGCCAATAGGCTCTTCTAAGGAGCCTTGCAGACCCAAGACATAGACTTGAAGGGGTTAAAAACAAAGAATTGCGTTTAAGTCTGGCCCGGAGAAAAGGAGCCTAAATTGGA
>JAQQST010002045.1:0-11011 GCA_028646485.1 Cryptoprocta ferox
TGGACAGAGTAGAGGAGTGGATTGCAGATGGCGATGAAGCGGTCATAGGCCATGGCTGCCAGGAGGAATCCCTCGGCCACGATGAAGAGGGCAAAGAGAAAGAATTGGGTCACACAGCCTGCAAAGGAGATGGACTTGCTCTCAGACCAGAAGTTGATCATAGCCTTGGGGGCAATGACAGACGAATAGAAGAGATCAATGAAGGACAGGTTGCCTAGGAAGAAATACATTGGTGTGTTCAGCTGGGGGTCGGTCATAATAATGGTCATCATCCCAACATTCCCTAGAAGGATCATGGCATACACCAGCAGAAAGAGCAGGAAGAGGAGAATGTGGAGCTCTGGGCGGACCCTGAAGCCTATAAGGATGAAGTCAGTCACTTTGGTGTGATTGTCTGTTCCCTTGTCACCCATGGCATAAACCTGTTGAGAGGCACATGGAAAAACAAACATGAAATCTGGTCTTTGTTTCTAGTGACACAAATACTTTCTTAAGTGTAGAATAAATTAGTTATATCTTAATTATATATTGCATATAAAACCATGTTAATATCATGAAGAGTCAGCAATTTGGATTAGATAATACTAGGTCCATAAAACTATTATTCTGTTAAGCAGTTAAAGAAGTGAATGGGTTATTGCATTTTAGTATATAATTTTGCTGAGTATTTACCAAGAAAGTAACATAATGTATGTCTATTATTCATAACATTTTTAATTTCTATTCCTAATATAGTTATCATTAAATAATTATCTTTATCTAAAGTAAGAAAATAAGCTAAAATATAAGGAATACATATCATCTGTATGATAGTGTTATAGCCATCATGATTGCCTGTCAGTGTCTGAATCACTAAAAGACAGTACAAAATATATTTAGAAATGTTTTTACCTTCTTTTACCTACAACTCTTTGGTTTCCATTATTACTGTGCCAATTCTGAAAATAGAATAAAAAGTGATAAGTTATTGGTATGTGAAAATTAATAGCATCAAAGCAGTGACTGAACCTAGATATCATTTTCTAAAACTTTTTCCAAATCTATGTTCATTTTCTCAGGTAAAGGATATGCCTTCCAAAGAAATGCATTTTTATTGCCTCATTATATATATTTTATTTCCATTAGTAGTGTATTTTATAATATTACATATTAACTTAGTCATTTTCATTGAAGCAGAGGAAGAAGCTGATAAGCATTCCAATCCTTACATGACAATGAATAACTTTTTATCAAAGCTGCATCAATTCAAGGGCTCTCACTCTTTAGTCAGGGCAAGTAGACTTAAGGAGTATATATATGAAGGAGACTTCCTTTCTTGTATTCTATTATGGCTTATATATCTTAATATAAGGACAATGGGATAACCATGGATATTCGAGGACCATACCAGCCTTGGGTCTCCAGAGTCCATGATCACTTAGTAGAATATCAACAGTACTTACTTTACTTCTGATACCCTTCTTTGGGATTTTTCCACATTGAGGTTTGCTCATCCTCTGTGATGGATTCCATTGGGAGAGGCATAATCATAAAGTTAATTATGGCGACAGAAGTTCAGGCTCAAGGGCTGTTGTCCATGAGGACTGCAGTAACCTCAGAAAGAAGCAAATAAACTATTAATAGTCCAAATATAAGCAACTTTCCTTCTCTGGTTGTGTGTATACTTTGGGAAATTTATCTGGACTTTATCTTCTTCACTGATCAGGAAAAACTTTCTAGTAATTATCGTAGCATACAGATTGTTAAGCATAAGGAAACAGATTTAAATGTTTGTGATATATAAGTTTAAGATGAATGAATATATTAAATCATCATAAATTACATTTCTTATGCTTTAAAAAAATAAAAATTAACTCCAAATAATGATTTACCTGCATTTCATGATCTCAATGTATTTCATGATATGACAAATGCTCTTTAAGTCACAAAGTCAGGTAATGTTTTGGTAATTCTAAGCTTTCTTATGTGTAAATACTAAATAGTTTGAAAATATGGGAGAAGAAATGATAATATTAAAAAATACTTTAAAAATTCTTAGTAAGAATATTCATAAAAGATCATGATCTCTATTACAAAATCCTCATTATGTGTGACTAAAAGACTGCAGTAAAACCAGAGACATAATACTCTTTTTAGTGAAACACAGTATTATAATTATGCAGAATCCATTTTCCCCTAAATATTTCCATAACTTAATTATAATTCTATTTTTAGAAAATCTCTTTTTTATTAAAAAATTATTTCTAGAATTATATGGAAATTTTTTAGTGGATAGATAGCAAAACAAATGGGGCTAAAGATTTTCCTTATTATAATGCAGCATTAGTAAAAGTTTGGTAAGTGTAGGAATAGTAAACAGTTTAAGTATCTTAAACCTGATATTATTAATTAAGGTGAATTAAGGCCTGTGAAATTTGGAAAGGCTGGAGGAACTTCTGGGTGACACTCTTATAAGGATCCTTAGAGCAATATAGTAAAATTCACAGAGATAGACCACCATTGATGATGCAGTTTAAAAAATACAGAATCTTAACTGTGGTCCAGGGATCAGATACATGGAAGCAAAAAGATGTCACTACTCTCTTATCCATCAAAATAACTTTTCGAAGAATTTGGGGACTCAACTATGCTACAGAAAATAGCCGACATGTATCCACAAGCTTCCAAAGTGACATTTCCTTGGTAGAAAATGTCGAAAGGAACAGAAAATTATCCCCAATTCACTATGCCCTTTCCAATTCTAAGTTTGTGTGGATCTCACTGGTGAAACAAAATCTGTGCCAAGAACCATAGTATTAGGAGACATTTGAACTTTTCCAACATCTCCAACTAGAAAGCATATGGAATAGAGCTTGGCTATCCAATCTATAAAGTGTGCCAGAATCCAATTCCTTAAACTTCCCATAAAGGCATTAGCAATAAAAACATGCTAGTGCTCAAAATACATAAGACCATAAGAACACTTACTGTCATTCACAATAGATGGGACATAAACTCTCACATTATCAATGGTTGAAATCATTCAGTGTGTGTTTTTGATGATGGTCAGCTTAATATAGAAATCAATAACTATTAGATAATTAGTAGCGATGGGTCTATGGGCATGGACATTAATGATACTTCCTAACACTCAATGGATCAAAAAGAAATTAAATTAAATTTTGACTAACTTTGAACTAAATAGTACGTTGTTATGTCTAAACTTTTGCAATACAGTAAAAGAAGTACTTAGAGGGATGTATATAAAGTACTATACGTAAATACTATAAACAAGGAAAAACAGGAACAACTAGAAAATCTGTTTTAATATAGTTAAAGAGAAAACAGCAAGTCAAAAAAAAGGAAATAATACAGATAAAAAATCATGAAATAGAAAAATATGGAAAATATATGATATTCACATGGCTTAACATTTTTTTTCTATTGGCTATTTATGTATGTTTTTTAAGTTTTTAATTTTAATTCCAGTATAGTTAACATACATGTCATATTAGTCTCAGGTGTACAATATAGTGATATTTCAGTTGTATACCTTATTATATGCTTATCATGGTAAGTATGCTCTCTAATCCCCTTCATTTATTTCCCTATTGCCCTAGTTACCTCCCCTCTTCCCCTCTGGTAACCATCAGTTTGTTCTCTATAGTTAAGAGTTTGTTTCTTGGTTTCTCTGTCTCTGTCTCTCTCCTTTTTCCTTTGCTATTTAGTTTTGTTTCTTAAATTTCACATATAAGTGAAATCATTGGTACTTGTCTTTCTCTGATTGAGTTATCTTGTTATCTCCATTGTACTCTCTAGCTCTGTCTATGTCATTGCAAATGGCAAGATTTCATTCTTTTTTATGGCTGAATAATATTCCATTGTATATTTAGAACAGATCTTCTTTATCCAATCATCTATTTATGGACACTTGGCTACCTCCATATTTTGGCTATTGTAAATAATTCTGCAATGAACATAGGGGTGTGTGTATCCCTCTGAATTAATGTTTTCGTATTTTGGGGGTAAATAACCAGTAGTGTGATTGACAGATCATATTATAATTCTATTTTTAACTTTTTGAGGAAACTCCATACTGTTTTCTGAAGTGGCTGCACCAGTTTACATTCCCACTGACAGCGCATGAATGTTCATTCATGGAGAACTACATCCTCACCCACACTTGTGTTGTTTTGTTTTTAACTTTAGCCATTCTGACAGGTGTGAGGTGATCACATGGCTTAACCTTGATTCTCAGAAAGACTAGTAAGATATATAAAACCTGAACCGATATAACAGTGGAACAACAGTAACATTAAATCACAGGTATCAGGAATCAAAAGGCGATAGCACTACAGACAGATACTCCTGATATTTGAAATATATATACAGTTGATTCTTGAACAACATGGACTTGAACTGCATGGGTCCACTTCATTGCAGATTTTTTTTTCAATAAATACAGTACAGTGATGTAAATGTATAGTCCATTCCTTATGATTTTCTTAATAATACTTTCTTTTCTCTAGCTTGCTTAATTGCAAGAAAACAACATATTATATATGTAACACATAAAATATATGTTAGTCAACTGTTTATTTTATCAGGAAGTCTTCTGGTTGACAGTAAGATATTAGCAGTTTCATTTTTAAGGAGTCAAGAGTTATATGCAGCTTTTTGGCTACATGGGAATTCTATGTTCCCAACCCCTGCTACTCAACTGTATAATAGACAATGGTTTTACCAAAAATTGATGATTTCTTAAAATAAAAAATTTTTAAATGATCAAGATGATGTATAAAGGAGAAATATAAATTTTAAAATATCTACTAAAGAAATTAAACTTTTATTAATAATTTTCCCATGAAAAATGATTCTTTTGTTATTGGCTTCACTAGTGTTTACTACTAAGCATTTACAAAAGAAACAAGACCATTCTTACAAACCCAAGAATCATCATAAAGGCAATATTTCCTTGTTGTATTTACAAGTATGTCATAATTCTCATTTGGAAATTAAAATACAAATTATAGGTGTGTCTGTCTCATAAATTTCACTTCAAAAGCTTTAAACTGAATATAAGCAAATAAAATATATCAATATATAAAGAATAGTATACTCTCACTGAAGTGTGTATTGACTCTATAAATATAATTGTCATTTAATATTTAAAAAATAATGAATTTAAGATATTTCCACATCTAGTCATTCTTTTTTGTGAAATTTTATACAGTAAAACTAATAAACAATGATCTGTTATGAAGCATATTAATTAAGGGTGTATTGCATTGATTAAATAAAAAAGAAATATATCAAGGGACAAAATAGAGAGTCCAAAAATAAACATATATATAGGTATATATGTGTAAATATTCATATCTGTCATTCTATGTTCAATTAACTTTTGATTCTGGCTTTTTTACATTTATTTATTTGTTTTGAAAGAGAGAAAGAGAGAATGCCAGCAGGGGAGGAGCAGAGAGAGAGGGAGAGAGAATCCCAAGCAGGCTCTGCATTGTCATTGCAGACCCCGATGTGAGGCTGGAACTCATGACCTGAGCCCAAATCAAGAGTTGGACCCTTCGTTGAGCCACCCAGATGCCCCTGTTCAATTAACTTTTGAAATAGGTGCCAAGGTAATTAAATGACAACATATTTTTTACCATATGGTGCTAGAAATATTGGGCTTCTTTAAGCAAAAGTCTGAAGCATAAATGTTTCACTAAGTACAAAGACAACTCAAAACAACTTTTTCCTAAATATGAAACCTGAAGCTTTATAATTTCCATCTATTTTATGCATTGCAATCAGAGTTATTTTTTTGGCTCCTTAAACCCTTCAATGACTGCTTGTTACTATAGTACAAAAATCCAGGTTGATGCTTGGAAACATTTTCAGGAATTAATTTTAAACTGAGAATGATAATTTTTAATGTTAGACTTCAGTGTGGCAGAAGGAAGGTATTTTTGTGACGACTATGATCATGCCAATGTCTGACTCACAGCATATACAGATGAGTAGTTCATGTCCTTATTTAGAAGCTAAAGATCTATTGTATTAAAATTTTTAATTCATCTAAAAAATACATGCATGCACTGTCTCTCTGTTCCTCTTCATTTGATAGACAGCCGCATCTTCTTGTGTAGTGTCTGTCAGGCCCCAGACACACGGTGGTGAAGGTTTGAGTAAACAGATTTAGCCATATTGGGTGCCTGGTCGCCAGGGATGCTTTTAACTATGGCAAAGTGGATTTTGTCACCATCAGCAACACCCTCATTGACCTCAACGACATAGCCTACATGTCTCAGTGTGATTCCAAATTCATAACAAACAGTAGCACAGTCAACACTGAGAACATGACACTTATCATCAATGGGAAGCCCATCTCCATCATCAGGAGCAAGATCCTGCCAGCATGAAATGGAGTGATACTGGTGCTGAAATCACTTCACTACCATGGAGAAAACAGGGGTTCATCTAAATCATGGAGCCAAGAGGGTCATTATTTCTGTCCCTTCTCCTGATGCCCCCATAATTGTGAGGGGTGTGAACCATGAGAAGTGTGGCAACTCTCTCAAAATTTCCAGCGATACCTTCTGCTCCACTAACTATTTGGTCTCTGGCTAAGGTCATTCATGACAACTTTGGCATCATGGAGGGACTCATGCCCACAGTCCATGCCATCACTGTCACACAGAAACCGTGGATGTCTTTTCTGGAAAACTGTTGTATGGTGACAGAGGAGGTGTCTAAAACACCATCCCTGCTTCTATTGGCTGTGGGCAAGGTCATCCCTGAGCTGAATTGGAAGTTCACTGGCATGGCCTTTCATGTTCCTACCCTCAATGTGCCAGTTGTGAATCTAACCTGCTGCCTGGAGAAAGTTGCAAAAATGACATTAAAAAGTCGTGAAGTAGGCATCAGAGGGCACCCTCAAGGAAATCCTGGGCTATACTGAAAACCAGGGTGTCTCCTGTGACTCTAACAATGACATCTACTCTTCCACCTTTGGTGTTGGGGCTGGCATTGCCCTCAATGACCAATTTGCCAAGCTCATTTCCTGTTACCACAATGAATTTGGCTCTAGCAACAGAGTAGTAGACCTTGTAGTCCACATGGCCTCCAAGGAATAAGAGCCCCCTGGACTACCAGCCCCACTGACCTCATAAGATAAAGAGAAACACTCTTAGCTGATGGTGATTCCTTGCCTGAACTCATCCCTCAACACACTGAGAATCTTCTGACCGCTACACAGTTTCTATGACAGACCACCTGAAGAAGGGGAGGGGCTCAAGGACCCCTATTCTGTCATGTACCATCAATAAAGTATACTGTACCCAGACAGAAAAACACACGTGCATGTACAGATGCTGCTATCAAATCTTTATCTAAAGATATAATTTGTTTTAAAATGTTTTTGATTCTGTACACACACACGCACACACACAGATATGTGTGTCTATGAATTTATATATATTATATGTATATACTTACATACAAATATTTTATGTAAAAATGGATATATGTTTGTGTGTATAACTAATTATGTCTGTGTCTAGGAAACTTTGGAGAATTTATTGTGAAATGCCAGTTGAAACCCTAAAAGACATATACCGTCTAGTGGATCTATATATTCTGGAAAAGAAAAACTATGGCAAGGCAAATAGCAGTGAGAATCCCACCTTAGGAAACTGGAGAGAAAGAGATGGTACTAAATATGGTTTATTTTTGCTCTTGCCAGCACTGACAGCCTTCCAACCCCTCATTCATTCATTCATTCATTCTTTCATTTGTTTGCTAAAAACATAGTCCAGTAGAGTTGTGGACTCTAGTAACAAAGTTAATGATATAAGGTTTTGCCTCATTCCAATTGCATAGTACTCTCAACAGAGTACTCACCCCTCATTAAAAATGCAGCAAATCAATAGAGCACTCAACTATGAAATCAGTGAATTACTAAAGATAACATTTTAATGCCTTTTTATAATTTCCTTAGTAAAAACAAAAGCAAGAATATTTAAGTGATTGAATATGCTATAAAATCTAGTCACATTTCTAGCTAATCCATAGTTTCGAGTTTTAATTCTTTTCATGTGGAATTCTGCAGAATAATATGTTTGGTTACATAAAGGGGAAAAGCAGACCATGCTTTGCCCAATATTCTCTGACATTTCAAATGGCAGTTAATTTCACTTGGGTGAAATTCACTAAATCTTCATTCACAGCAAAACTTGACATTCTTTTTGCACTCTTGGGCATTTCCTCCGCAGCCTTTTTATTTATCTGTTCCTCTCTCATTTAACTTTGTCTATCAGAATTAACTTTCAAGATTAATTCTTGTTAGTTGATTTACCAGTGAAATTAACTTCAAGTTAATTTACCAGTGAAAATAAATGACTATTTATGTTTTGTATCACCACAAAACAATAATGAAATAGCAACTGCCAAGATATTTTAAAATAGTTTATGGCACGGTTGTATTTTGTGTGATAATTATATGCATGTAACTTTTCCTTTTGTTAAAGGAAACCTATTTTTATTAGTTCAAAGGGATGCATGCACTCCAGTGCTTATTAGCACCATCATCTACAATAGCCAAGTTATGGACAGAGCCCAAATGTCCATCAAGTGATGAATGGGTAAAGAAGATGCGGCATATATGTATACACACACACACACACACACACACATACACACACACACACACACACACTGGAATACTATTCAGCCATAAAAAGAAGGAAATCTTGCCATTTGCAACAATGTGGGTGGAGCTAGGGAGTATTATGGTAAGTGTCAATCAGAGAAAGACCAATACCAAATGATGTCACTCATATGTGGAATTTATTTTTTTTTTTGTTTTTTTATTATTTTTTATTTTTTTTTAACTTTATTGTCAGGTTGGTTTCCATATAACACCCAGTGTTCTTCCCAAATATGTGGAATTTAATAGCAAAGCAAATGAGCAAAGGGAATAAGAGAGAGAGATGCAAAGCAAGAAACAGACTCTTTAAGCAAACAAACTGATGGTTACCATTGGGGAGGTGGGTGAGGGAAGGGTAAAATAGGTGATGGGGATTAAGGAGGGCACTTGTGATGAGCACCTGGTGTTGTATGGAAGTGCTGAATCACTATATCGTACACCTGACACTAATATTACACTGCATGTTAACTAACAGGAATTTAAATAAAAACGTTAAAAAAGGAAAATCGTTTTTGAAATATTACAGTGTGAACATTATGGGCATAAATACTTTTTTGAAAGCCTCTAAAAACATGACCTCCAACATATATCTGATACATTTCTCACCAAAATTATATTTGCAATGAAAAGTTCATTATTTTATAATACTTCTAAATATTATTTCAATTTACAGCTTTAATATTTGTTTTGGAAAGATTTATAGGGATTTTCCTATCTTCCCAACAATGCGAATGTTAGAATCAACTTCTTCAGAGAGGTTTTTGTCAATCAAGACGATGAACTAACCTTTACTCTCTTATTTCCCCCCTTCTCTCTGCTGTCTTCCTACTTAGCTTCTATTATACTTATCACAAATAAAATATATATTCATTTAGTTAATACTTGCATGTTGTTTTTCCACATTACTGACTTTCACTTTTGCATTTCTGCTTACTTGGTATAGTCTTATAAAAGCAAACTTGTATAGCTTCATTTCTTTACAAATTCTCCAATAATTTATAATCAAATAAAATCAGTTAATTTTCATGTTTTCGGAGTGTTGTGTTAAATCTGTTTGAAAAAACGATGTAATTCATTCCATGAAAGTACAGTGATAAGAAATAGATGAGTGCTCACCTAAGAGTCTCATCTATGAGCAAATGAGCAATCAGTAAAGAAAAGTCTGTACGTAGAGACTATGTATGGTAGAGCTCTTTACATTAACCTGTATACCAGACCAAGCTGTAAATCAAGAAACCAAAGTCAAATGCACTTACCCAGTATATAGTTAGACTCATAACTATTGTCCCAAGGCAAACACTCTTGGCTCAGTGACTGTAGGAACCAGGTTTGGACACATTTTTTACAGTTACCTGCAAGAGTCATTTTGGGGGGGGGGCATGGATGAGGGTGGTAGAGCCTGCTGTGAAAGAGGCAATGGACAGATAAACACAGTATGTAGATTTGCTAATAAAGGAAAGCTAAAACATAAATGAGTCATATGTCATCATTTCCAAGACACTCTCTGAAGTCTACATCTCACAGGGTTTGAGATATTAAGTTTTCTGTTTTCTCCATGAAAGTAGAAAAGACTATTTTTGTATCCATTGAAAGAATCTGATTGTAAAAAGGAATTTTTAAATTTGCCTTTATAGACCATGGTTTTCCTTTTTAAATATGCCTGACAGAAATAGGGAAGACTTCAGTGAATGATATTCTTTTCTTGGTGACAAGTCGAAGAAAATTTAGAGATACTAATTGAGATACAGTTTTTTACTTATTTGACACAATATAAATTTTACATTTGTATGTGGTTTTTAGTAAACTTCCTATAAGTACTGTCATTTGCATTTTTGTACAAATGTATAAGCTACTTTGCCTTGATAGAAACAATAAAGATTATTGACATCTAGAACTTACACAGGTGAAGTTGGCCATATTCTCTAGAACTTAAGATACTTAGGATCCAGCTTTTAGGCTAATAAGAAAAAGAGGTATTGACAATATAAAAAAATGTTTAGCTGTAAGAGTGAAATGGGGTGTTTAAAGAATTTATGTGGAAAAAGCCAGAGAATTTTTCATTCAGTTTTGCTTTCAGGGATATGTATATATTTTTTGCATAATCATATTCATTTATATAAAGAAAAGGTGATTCTCTGGAGCATGTTCTTGAAGGCTTGCTTCACCTGTTGATTCCTTAGTGAATATATGAAAGGATTCAAGAGAGGAGCAACTGAGGTAATGATTACAGCTACCCCTTTGTTTAAAGTCACCCTTTCCCTTGCAGAAGGCTTAAGGTACATGAAGATGCAGCTGCCATAAGAGAGGGAGACCACTATCATGTGGGAG
>JAQQST010002046.1:0-11008 GCA_028646485.1 Cryptoprocta ferox
CTAAAATATTTTTTTAATCATGGACATTTAATCAAGTATATAAACAAAGGCTTTCTTATATTAGGTTTTCTTAATATGATATATTCTCACAAGTTTCCCAAAACCTTTGGACTCTGTATATACTGTTATAGTTGTCAACTTCCCTGGGTAAAAGACAAATAGATAGCTAGTAAAACATTACTTCTGGGTGTGTCTCTGAGGGGGTTTCTGATGAGATTACATTTGAATTAGAGAAGTAAGCAAAGGGCCCTCTCCAATACTTGTGGGCATCATCTAATTCCTTGAGGGCTCAAAGAAAAGGAAAAGGTAGAGGAATGGTGAATTCTCCCACAATCTCTCTGTTTGAACTGAGACATCTATCTTCTCCTGCCTTTGGACATCAGTGATTTTCAAGTCTTTGGACTCAGACTGGATTTAAGCCATCTCCTCCACTCCCCTTAGTTCTCAGCCCTTCAAACTCGGACTTAATTGCAACACTTGTTTTCCTGGGTTCCCAGGTTGCAAAGGGCACATCGTGGGACTTCTCAGCCTCCATAATCACATAAATCAATTATATGATAAACTGCTTTCTTTCAGCACTATACACACACACACACACACATATACACATATATATTACATATATATATATATACACACATACACACACACACATAGGCATATCTCAATTTTTTGTGCTTCGTTTAACAGCATTTTATAGATACTGCATTTTTAACAAACTATAGGTATGTGGCAGCCCTGCATTAAACAATCTATTGGTGCTGTTTTTCCAATAGCATTTGCTCACTTCATGTTTCTGTGTCACATTTTGATAATTCTCACAATATTTCCAACTATTTTATTTGTTATAATATCTGTGATCAGCAATTATGACTCACTGAAACCTCAGATGATGGTCAGCTTTTTTTTTTTTGGCAGTCAAGTATTTTATTTTTTAATGTTTTTATTTATTTTTGAGAGAGAGAGAGAGAGAGAGAGAGAGAGAGATTGAGAGCACAAGCGGTAGAGGGGCAGAGAGAGAGGGAGACACAGAATGCAAAGCAGGCTCCAAGCTCTGAGCTGTCAGCACAGACCCTGACATGAGGCTTGAATTCGTGAATTGGGAGATCATGACCTGAGCTGAAGTCAATGCTTAACCGACTGAGTCACCCAGACACCCCAACATTAAAGTATTTTTTAATTAAGATATGTATATTGCTCTTTGGACGTAATGCTATTATATACTTAAGAGACTACAGTATAGTATAAACTTAACTTTTATATGTTCTGGGAAACTAAAACTTTATGTGACTTGCTTTATTATAATATTTGCTTTATTGCAATGGTCTGAAACTGAACCTGCAGTATCTCCAAGGTATGCCTGTACATCCTGTTGGTTCCATTTCTCTAGAGAACCCAGACTAATACATAGTCCAAATGAATTGTACTAGGGGCATACTCAAGTTCCTTCCAATTCTAAAATTTGATGTTATATCATGATGCAACAGCCACTTCCTTTACATTAGAAGGTTCCAATCAATACCTACACCATAAAGGTAACAATTACTAAAATTAATCATCCAGTTTCTTCTTGAGGTGATGTAAGCTATTTGTAGGATACATTTCTAGTCTCTGTCATGTGCAGAGTCACATGCAAACTCTAAATAGAGTTTTTCTAAGTGTTCAGAAATTCAGAGGACTTCAGTAACATGAGGGCTGTCACTTCTACCTGGACTGCAATTTTGTCATCAATATTCCAGCCTGCTTTTTGAGGATTTCACAATAAACTGAAGCTATTTTCTCTTGTCTCATTAAAAGGGATTACAAAACCAAAGTTTAACTTGAAGGGTAAATATACTCTTCTTTTAAAGATAAAACAATATTATATTCTAATTATTGAAACACTTATCATGTTTGCTATCCCTATTGATTTTTTTTACATCATTATGTTGAAAAATCTTTTCCATCATGACCCAGTGGAAGATGAAGTCTAAACATGAAATTGAAAGTCCATAGGTGCTTTGGGGATGCTATAGCACTCAACCTGATGTAGATTAACAGCCTTGGATAATTGAAAGGACATTTACATTAGAAACTTTCTCAAAGATTCTGAACAGTGAAATACATGAGAAGTTATTGCAAAAAGTAACTCTACATGACTCAGGATAATTACCTGATTCATATGAATGGAGCTAGCATGGAATCATGCTACAAAGAAGACAAAATGTTACAATTGTTTGCATTGAAATTATATTGTCTTCCACCTACTACAGAGATTGGCATGATGGTTGACTATCTCAATATGAGTATTAGTGTTCCCCCAAATACCATGGCATTTAAGATTTTATAATTGAACTGTTTGCTATTGCTTACATTCCTGTCAAAGTGCTTTCTACTTCTAGTGTTCCCACCATGCTCTCCCAGCATAAAATCTTCTGCTGTCTACATATCCTTCACCTGCACCTTCTGGTTTTACTTCTCTGCCCACACCTGCAAATGAGATTGTACACTCATGTCTGTCTTCCCCTTTCTCATTGTTAGCAGCAAAATCACAGTGCTTGCAGTGCCTTATTGCACTTACTGGGCGCCTGCCTTCCTCTTTAAAATGGCAGTCTCCCAATCCAGAAAAGCAACAGTGCTTTCTTAGTAACACAAACCTACCGCAAAAGCTGGCACATGACAGACATTTAAATATTTTTCAAGTGTATTTATTTATTTTGAGAGAGTGAGAGCCGGGTAGAGGCAGAGAGAGAATCCAGGTAGGCTCCACTGCTGTCAGCGCAGAGCCCGATGCAGACCTCGAACTCACAAGCCATGAGATCATGACCTAAGCCAAAATCATGACTCAGAGTCTTGACTGAGTCACCCAGTGCCCCCAGCTAATGTTTCTGAATCACTTTATTCTATAAATGGGAAAACTGAGTCTTGGACAGATGTAAATATCTTTTCCTAAAGCGATTCAGCTCATCTGTCTGCAGAACTCAGAGTCCCCATTCTTCTAAGTTTGTCAGTCGTCTACAGAGCTATAAAACATTAGAGAATTCAAGTGATCTATGTATATCCTAGTTATTTTACTTATTCCTTTTTCTTCTATCTTTTATAAAATAACATTCTGGACAGACTTGCTCTTTAAATTCCTGAAAACCAAAACTTTCAAGCCTCTGTAAATATACCACCTTAGCCCCTACTCTTTGGTTTGCTCATTTCCACACTTTGGAATTTTGCCTATGCTCTCAGAGCTAAGAAATCTCCCTGTTCTAATTGCCTGAGTATCTGCCCCACCTCCATTAACCATATAATCCCAAAGCAGCCAGAAAGCAAAATTTCACTTACTACGTATTTTATCTTTATTGATACACAGTGTGATTATACCTCTGAAGAGGTAATGCTCCAGAAATATTAGGCATGTTCATTTGAGATCCATGAGCCATTTCAGATGATAAAAAAATGTACCACTTTATGGAATTTGAACCAGCCCATTAACTTTGCATTGCATAAAACTATCAGGTTAGGTTTTTTAATTGAACAGGCTTGAACTTTCTTAGTGGCTATTTCTTCCTTTCTATATTAAAATCTCATTCTTATTGCCTCTGAGTATACCAACATGCATATACATATACAAACACTGCACTTAATTAAAACCAGAAAGTCCATTTACTTAATTAGTGTGAATAAAGCACCCTTTGGAAAAGATACTACCAACTTTTGCCCCTCTAAGAAAGCTATAAAACAAATAGAGAATCTCTTTTTTTTGACTCTCTATAAATTGTGTTCAGAAATGTGCCAACATTTAAATACATCATACTTCACATGCCACAACAGGATATTTAAACAAGTTCATAGCATATGTAATCAGAAAACATTATCATTTTCACGAAAATAAAAACTAGTGAAGAAAACTACTTGATTCTTCTTTTCAATTTTTCTTGATAGTTTAGTAAAACTGATTGAGTAATGAACATCAGACATGTTTCTAAATACTTCACACCAACTATTTTATAACCATGTTTACAAGACCATTATAGGAGAGTATTACAATTGCCTTCACATATAGTTGAGAAAATTTAGGCATGCATAGATTACATATTTTGCCAAATTTCCACACCTAGTAAATGGTAGAGCTTGCATTTGCATTCAGGGAATCTTGACTTCAAAGTCTATGCACTTAATCACTGAACTATACAAACCTGTTAATCAAGACAAATGAAAATTGTATATTTTACTTGAAAATATATTTGCCTAGTTACTCTCAGATATTTGTGAATGAATACTCTAGGTATCTGTCACTGTTCAAAAGCGAATCCTTTGGAGATTTATAATTCGATTGGATAATATGTAACACATCTAAAATCTTTAGTCTGAGGTGCCTGGGTGTCTCAGTTGATTGGGCATCTCAGTCTTGATTTTGGCTCAGGTCATGATCCCAGGGTAGTGGAATCAAGGCATGTGTTGGGCTCCATGCTGAATGTGAAGCCTGTTTAGGATTCTCTCTGTCTCTCCCTTTGCCCCTCTTCCCCACTCATGTGCGTGCTCTCTCTCTCTCTCTCTGTCTGTCTCTCTCTCAAATAAAAAATAACAATAAATAAAATGAAATCTTTAGTCTGCTATGCATTGATTTATACTTTCTCATCTGTAGTAAGGTAAACTGCTTCCTAAAATTACTCCAATAATCTCTTCTATTACTCATTTATTTGCCTGCCTTTTTTTAAGTTTTTATTTTAATTCTGACTAACATACAGGGTTATATTACTTTCCGTTATACAATATAGTGATTCACCAATTTCTTACATCACCCAGTGCTCTCATCACAACAAAAGCCCTCCTTAATCCTCATCACTTAATCGTTCACCCATCTCCCAAACCTCTCCTTATGGGAAACCATCAGTTTGTTCTCTGTAATTAAGAGTCTGTTTCTTGGTTTCACTCTTTTTTTTAATCCTTTGCTAAATTGTTTCATTTCTTAAATTCCACATAGGAGTGAAATCATATGGTATTTGTCTTTCTGACTTACTTTGCTTTGCATTATACTGTCTCCATTCATGTCCTTGCAAATGGCAGGATTTCATTCTTTCTAAAGGCTGAATAATATTCCATTCTATATATATACCACATATTTTTTACTCATTCATCAATCAATGGACACTTGAGCTGCTTCCATATTTTGACTATTGTAAATAGTACTGCAATAAACGTAAGGGTTCTTGCATGCCTTTGAATTCGTGTTTCTATATTCTTTGAGTAAATACTCAGTAGTACAGTTAAGGAATCCATTATTTTTGTGTGTCTTTCTTCAATACTTTAATACTATAAAAGTTTTGGAATTCTCTCCAAATTTGGAAATTGGTACACTAGCTATATGAGAAAATCAATACAGGGACCCCTAAGCTGAAGCTCTATGTTAAATTTGTTATGACCAGTCTTGGGAATTTATTAAGTACAATATCATTCAAAGTTTAAGCAGGATGGTGACCTGATTTTCTAGTTCATCGTGCATTAGGGCCAGAAACCAGAAAGAAAAGGATAAGTAAAAGTGAGCACTCAGTATTAAAGAAGAAAGCCTAGATATGCAAAAACTTACATGGGTGTGTGTTAATGTTTAAACGTTATATGTTTAATGGTGAATATTCTAAACAGTGACCCAAATTATTAGTAAAACGATAAAATGTGTTCAATCTTAGTTTAGAAAAGAATATATTGTACAAAGTGCTATACTATACAAAAATGTCTTTTAAATTGAATGACCATTTCAAAATAAATATTTTAAGTTTGAAGAGAAATTTGTAAAAACTACAAATATATAAATATATCACATATTTAAAATAAATTTATCTAGATAAGACAGTTTAACAGTTCCTTATGGTCAGATAAATTGCTGTTTCTGTGTTGTATATTGATTATAAACAAATTTTATAAAGACAGCACTCTATCTTTTAAGTATTATTATTTTTTTAATGTTTCATTTATTTTTGAGAGAGAGAGGGGGGCAGAGTATGAGCAGAGAAGGGCAGAGGGAGAGGGAAACACAGAATCCAAAGAAGGCTCCAGGCTCTGAGCTGTCAGCACAGATCCCAATGTGGGGCTTGAACTTGTGAACCGTGAGATCATGACCTGAGCTGAAGTTGGATGCTCAACTGACTGAGCCACCCAAGTGCCCCACCTTTTAGTTATTTTTATTTCCCTCATATACTGTAAAATAATTCACTGTATATCAGCACAGCTAACACAACTTTTATGGCCTTCTCATCTACTACCATGACTTTCATCCATTCTATCACCTGAGGCCAAATTGATCTAACTTGTAAGCTATTTATTTGAAACTCATTTCTGACATGTTCGTATATTATGGTCTTGTTTGCTCATTTATCAAACTGGTTTTGATTACTTTCCTGAACACTCCAGGAATGTTGTCATAAATACAAGGGGTAAAAGGAGGACCCAAATTCTAATGGCTATGAATTAAGCATCTACTTTGATAAAACTTTCCTACATAATGTTGGGGATTTATATATTATGAAAACACCTTAGGTGTTCTAATACCTTAGGTATTAGAAATATATGAAAGTGGCACAAGAAATCCTGAATGATATCTTCTTCTACCATTGAACCATATCCAGTTTCTACTGGATAAAAATCTGATTCTATTATTAACAAAGACAAAAATTAAAGCAAGTATTCAATCTTTGGAAATAGTTGTCATTAAGTTAATTTATAGCATGTTATTAAAATATGGACACATGAATAAATAGTTCAGTCAATTTAATTGCTAATGTGGAAATGCTATAAAAGTACAAGGATGCTTCCTAAATGTCCAGACAATAAAAATACAGAAAAACAAAAGGCAGGGGATTGATAAAAGGCAAGATGAAGAGGAAAGGAATTCAGGTAAGAAGACTGAGTAGAAAAATCTGAGAAAGGAGGAGAAAAGAATGATTCAAAGAAAATCAGAGTGAAGAGGAGTTATTAGCTTGAGGAAAAGGTAAATTCCAAGATAGTCATTTAGACTATTTACAATACCATTTTGGATGGGTTTAAACAAATGGCAAATGTCCACCATAGAACCTTGAATATTTTAATATTTTAGATCTAATAAGGTCAGGGAATAGTAAACTTATCTAAAAATTTGTTTGTTTTAAAAATTTATCTTAATATACAGGGGTTGCTTAGATATATACTAATGTGGTTTTTCTCATATGCACTTTAGGGTGTATAACTTTCTCCTTTGTTACCTAAAATCACAGGAGTGTTAGGGTAAATAGGGTGTTAGGGGGATATATTTTTAAAGCTGTAATGCAAATAATAATAACAATAGCAATAACAAAAAAAACTTTTAAATATTTCTTAAAATTACTCTGTGCCAGTTGTCTTTAATGCTTTGCATATGTAATGGATACTATCAATTGGCATATTCAATATCCATTTCAACTTCCTTCTTGGGTGTTTTCCTGTATGATGAGAAGTTAAAAATTATATTTTCAGATTCTCTTGTAGTCAGGATTCCAGATTTGATTTAGCATCCATCCATCATATGTTGTCATACATATTTGAATTTGGAACTGTGCAAAGTGGAAAGAGATGCAGAATATGAGGCTTCATTTTGTTGATGTCAACAGCAATATGGCCCTGTGTTTAATGACCATTTGATTTGGAGACTCCCTTAGTAAAACTAGCAGTTTCTTATTGTGGCATAGGATAATTAATTTGTGGTTATCAATGCCCAGATTTTGAGCCCTGGAGCTGACTTCTGCAGTGTGATTCTAAAGATTAAGAGTTGTTCTGAAGTTTGGCCAGAAGCCATTTCTTTCAATGATATTTTTAGCCAGTGACTATCTGGCAACAAATCATTTTCTTTGTAGGTTTGGGGAAGTTGTTTGTGTTGTCTTCTACTAACCCCTATCCAAATACATCATATCAAGAAAACAAGAGTTAAGATGTATTCTCTGACAACCAAAGCAGCATTTTCAAGTTCAAAGAAAAATAGTAGGCTTGATAGCTAGACTTTCTGAAGATAAAAAAATACTATTCAAATTTAACTCTCCAATATAAGATGGGATTTAGAACATACCCAAAATATGGCACCATGTTATGTTGAAAATCTTAAACTGAAGGAGTCTGAAAAAATGGCAGAATCAGGAAGGTCACTCTGACTTCCTCTGATTCACCCTTCTTCCAATGAAAGCAAGATTATAAATCTCCCAAGTAAAAGGTACATGCCTTGTACCAGGAGGAAATAAAACATTCTTATCACCAAATAAAGGGAATTTGGGGGCCAAAAAATATGTACAGACAAACCTTGTTAAATTAACCCTTCTCTTCCTAGTTATTTCTTCACCATTTACTGCCCCAAACCCAAACTCCTTTGTCTTGTCAATTTTACACAAATTATTATTTACCTAAAAAGCTTAAAAGCTGTAGGGTCCCTGGGTGGCTTGGTCAGTTAAATGTCTGACTCCTGATTTTGGCTCAGGACATGACCCCATGGCTTGTGGGTTCAAGCCCCACACTGGACTCTATGCTGACAGTGCAGAACCTGCTTGGGATTTTCTCTCTCCATCTTTCTCTGCCCCTCCCCCACTTACTCAGGCATATTCCCATGTTCTCTTTCTCTCAAAATAAATAAAATAAGCATTCATAAACAAACAAATAAATAAAAGGTTTATAAATAAAATGTTTTTAAATAAAAGCTTCTCACTCTGGTGACTTCTCTGGTTCTTTATTCTCTTGTGAAGGCTCTAATGTAGATGTAAAATTTAGTAAAATTTGTATGCTTTTCTCCTGTTAATTTGTCTTTGTCAGCTTAATTTTCAGACCCAGGTAGGAACCCTCAAAGAGTCAAGGAAAATGTTTTCCTCTCCTTTATTTACAAGAAGCAAATTAGATCATTTCTTGATAGAAAGAGTATTGAACAGGGTAAGAATGTAGTGTCTACAACATCACTATGATTGATGGAATAAGAAAAAAAGACCCAAGTGAGAAACATAGGTTGAAATATGTGTTTTGATCTCATATGTCCATGTTTGGTCCCAGACTGGAGAAGCAGGTAAGATCATGAAATGGAAAGTAGAAGATGTGTCTCACATTGGAGGGAGATTCCCTTGAAGGGTCTCCAAAATAGAATGGTGGGAGTGGCCATGTCAAAGGGAGTCTTAATGAAGAGCTCATTAAACAAGAAGGGAGCCAAGACTGTTACTTTTCTGATCACATTTTATATTGTGATTTATAATGAAAAATATGTTTTTGGTCCTTGTCCCTCTGCCTTGCACAAAATTCCTAAAACTATTGGAATTTCCTAAGTGATAGGAGCAATAAAGATGTCTGTGGTTATTGAAGAAGCCCCTTTTAACAACACTAAAGTTTATGTTGATGAGGTGACTTTTAGAAAGCTCCCAAGAAGCTGGTTGCCAGGGAAACAAAACACTTGATTAGAAGGTTGGAAATTTCAGCTACAACTCCCCCACCCCCTACATCAAGGGAGAGAAGAGAAGCTGGAGTTTGATTGAATCACCAGCTGCCAATAATTTAATCAGTCATGCCTACATAATGAAGCCTCCTTAATGACCCAAAAGGACAAGGTTAGGAGAGCTTCTGAGTTAGTGAACAAGTGGATGTGCAGGAAGAGAGGCACACCCTGGAGTAGGCATGGAAGCTTCTTGCTCCTTTCTCCCATGCCTTGCCCTATGCATATCTTCTATCTGGCTCTTCTTGAGCTGTATGCTTTTAGAATCAACTAATAAGGTAAGTAAAATGTTTTCTGGAGTTTTGCAAGCTGTTGTAGCACATCAATGGAACCTAAGTTTGGGGATGAAGAACCTCCAATATATAGCCAGTCAGAAGCATGGGCAATATCCTGAACATCGTGACATTTGGTGATCAGGATTGGAGTATTTAGAGTAGAGGAAGCACACAGAAGTGTGTTCTTCCTTTACAGAACCTCTTAAGTCCTGCATGGTATGTATGAGACCAAATTTCCTGTGTATCATAGAGTGGGATCATATAAAGGAATGGAGCTGAGCATGCCATGAGGGCTACTATAGCAAAGCATGAGGTGAGACTGTAGCAAAAGCTGTGATATGGAATGGGGAAGCATGAGCCAGATGAAGGAACATGTCAGATGCTTAACGGAATTTTCATATCCAATGAGATTCTAACAGAAACAAATCAGCCTACAGCATGTCAGTGTCCTAGCCAAACTAACAAACAGCAGATCAAAAGTTAGGCTAGGAGTACAGTCACATTAGCATCAGATACCAATGGTGCCTATTGATAAATTGGGGATGGTAAATTTAGATCTCACATGTTACCACTCTAGAGAGAAAACCAGATCAATCATTCTACAGGAGAAATGTGATGACCCAGATGGCACAAGAGGGCCTCAAAAATACTATTTCCTTCAACCCCCACAAGATCACAAAAAACACATATCATTGCTATACAGCTAGAGAGCACTAGAGAAAAATAAAGAAGGTGGGGGGGGAGCAGGAAACACATATAATCAAACCCTCCTTAAACTGTCCCATTCAGTCTCACTGTGCTAGTCAGGCTACTTTCCCTCACAAAAGTTTAATAAACCAATGCAAAATAGCAAAAGAAAAAGACAATTGAAAAATGGAGGGTTACTCCACCTTCAGTTGCTTATTTAAACAATGACCTCAGGAATCTGTGTCTTACAAACTCAGTTATGATATTTTTGACATGGCTTATTCTTTTTTTTTTTATTAAACTTTATAGTTTATTGTCAGGTTGGTTTCCATATAACACCCAGTGCTCTTCCCCACAAGTGACCTCCACCAAGACCACCACCCCCCATTACCTTTCCCCCTCCCCTTCCCCCCCTCAGTTTGTTTTCAGTATTCAAGAGTCTCTTGTGTTTTGTCTCCCTCTCTCTCCCTAACTCTTTTTCCTCCTTCCCCTCCCCATGGTCCTCTGTTGGGTTTCTCCTGTTAGACCTATGAGTGCAAACATATGGTATCTGTCCTTCTCCGCCTGACTTATTTCGCTTAACATGACACCCTCGAGGTCCATCCACTTTGCT
>JAQQST010002047.1:0-11004 GCA_028646485.1 Cryptoprocta ferox
CTCTTCCTGATGGAGAGACCCTGTAATTATTATATAATGTCCTTCTTCATCTTTTGTTACTGCCTTAACTTTAAAGTCCAGTTTGTCTGATATAAGTATGGCTACTCCGGCTTTCTTTTGACTACCGGTCGCATGATAGATATTTCAAGGAGAGCCATTTTGATTCATTCTTCTGGCTGATTGATATGCCCTCATTTTTACTAGCAGACAGTTCAGGCATAGGCAGTATGCTCCAGTTGCTGGTGAGTGCAAGAAGAACCCTTTCCAGGAAGACAATACCAGGTTCTGGTTCTAGACCCCTGAGCAACAGGCAGGAGCACCCAACAACTACAGCTCAACCACTGCTGTTTCACTCCACTGATGGGAAAAGTGGGAAAGACAGACAAAGCCAGGGGTCTCAGGCTTCTACTTCAGGAAGAATGCAGGTCTCTTGGTGGCAGGGCTCCCAGGTGACAGGACTCCCTTTACTTAAGCTCAACAGGCATTTCTTATTCTGGAGACAGCCATACTGCTAGGAGATTGTGCTGTGTACTCATTGTCAACAATTCTCCCATTAACATCTCTAGTGAAGAACTTTGGCCATCCATGATTTCTCTTTACAAACCATTGTCTTTTTTGGGAAACAATATGGGGCATGGAATGCATTTAGTGTCAGTGTCTCAGAGTAATATTCTGTGCTTCCAACTTGGGAGTCTGGTGGTAGACTTGTGACTGTGATATAGGCTTTGCATCTTGCCCATCTCATTTTGGTTTCAAAACTATGTGGACATACAGAGACCTAAGGCATTTGAAAGTGCCCAATGGAGAATGTTTGTATGTAGCTTAGGTCAGAGGTTTGGGGAGGGAGCCAGCATCCTTCATGGGGTAAGAAGTGAAGATAGATATCTCCTTCTTGGATTTAGCCCATACTAAAAAGAGATTCAAAGCCTTGGCCCCCTCTGTACTATTTCACTACTGTTGTTGCTTTCCTATGTCACCATTCACATTCCAAGAACATGGGGCTGTCATTTACACAGCCAGGGTCCAAGAATCAGATGCAACTTGCCAGTCAGTTCCTGAGCCAATTGGGAGCTCTCAGTGTTTGATATTCGAAAGGAAAACCCGCCATCCTGGTATTTAGACTGCTAGCATAATCTCAGTGAAGGGAAGCCCATTAGTTTCCTCCCATAGCTGACTGTGAAGCCTTCACCCTGAAGATCAGAAGGTTTGTGTGTGCACAGTATGTTCTAGGAACTATTCTGCACACTACCAGCCACTTGAGTGAAGACCACACGAAGGCTGCACACCAAACATATGACCATCAGTCAGGAGCACATACTGGTTAATGGTACATCTCTGCTGCCCCCATCTGCCAATGAGATGGCAGGAAGGCAGCCAAAGCCAGGGATTTCCCTATCTATTTGAAGGAATAATGGAGGCCTCATGATGACAGTGCTTCAGGTGTACCCTGGAGAGAAGTCCCTTTACCAAAGCCCATAGGTGTTTCTAATTCCTGAGATGGTCAACTTGCTAAAAGATTGTGCTAGTCACTTCATTCTCAACAGTCTTCCCTTCCCATTTCTAATGAAGGATTTTAGCCCACCAACTATCATTTTGAACCCCTTTGCTTTATTTTCAAAAGAGTTTCTCCCTGGGGTTCATTCTGAGTGAATCTCTCACAGTAATATCCTCTGCTTCCAAGTGGAGAGTCTGGTGAAGTCCTTGTTACTGTGGAATAGGTGTTGTAACAGGATGACCCCTTAATTTTATTTCAGAAGTATATGGACATCCAGAGTCCTGAGTCATTGAAAGATGCCCAGTGGAGAATGTTTGTATGTATTCTGGGCCAGAGATTGCTAGAGAGCGCTGGCCTCCTTTATGGACTGAGAGGAAATGCAGTGAGACATCTCCTTTCCAGATTGATCCTATTCCCATTTGAAATATCGAGGTTTGGTCCTCCTCCCAGCCATTTCCTTCTCATGACTGTGATTCTAAATAAATTTTTGGTCACACATAGGAGGGTAGAACTGTCACTCACTCAGCTGGCACCCTGGAGTAGGCCATGAACTCCCACTCTGATCCTGTGCTGAGAGCTATCGGTGTCTGCTATACCAAAGGAGTGATGGCCTTTAGTCCCTGAGTGTGTGGTGTTTTGCCTGCTCTGGTATACAAGGAGAAGGGAAGCCAGGTTGTTTCACTCACCTGGTTTGTTGAGTTGCCTTCATTCTGAGAAACAGACAATTTGCTTATGGGCAGTATGGCCCAGGAGGTTTTCGACACAGGAAGAGCTCTTTCCAGGGTTAAGGAACAAAGTTCTTTTTCCAGACTCCTGAGCAAGAATCAGGAGAACCTAATAGCTACAGCTCAAACCTGTTGCTTCTGACAGTTGATGAAAATGGTGAGAGGGACAGACAAGCCAGAAATCTCTGGCTCTTGAAGAAAGAATGCAGGCTTCTGGTTGACAAGGCTCCCGGGTGTAGCCCTGTAGAGGGCTTCCTTTGCCTAAGCCTACAGGCATTTTTTATTCCTGATACAACCAGGTTGATAGGAGACTATGCTGGGTATTTCATTCTCAACATTCTTCACATGTCACTCTAATGAAAAACACTGATATTCTGTGTCTCCGTTTACACAACTTTGCTCTTTTTGAAAAAAGGTCTTGCATGAAATCTATTCAGAGCCAGTGTCTGAGAGTAATATAGTCTTCTTTCAAGTCAGGAGTCTGGTGGTGTCCTTGTGATGGTGATATAGGTTTTGCATTGTCCCTTCTCAATTTGGTTTCAGAACTGTGTGGCCATCCAAAACCTAGAGTATTTGAAAGTTCCCAGGGAGAATACTTGTGGGTAGCCTAAGCCAGAGGTTAGGGGAGAATCCAACCTCCCATGTGGGACAAGAGAAAGGGAGGATAGATATCACTTTTCTAGATTTGACCTATGCCCATTTGAAATGCAAAACAGACTCACCTTGTTGTCATTCATATCCCATTGCTGCTTTTCTAACTTGGTGTCAGTTCACACTCTAAGATCATGGAGGTTGTCACATACACAACCAGGGTCCAAGGATTGGTGGCGACATTCCAGCCAGTTCCCGAGCTAATAGAGGGCTCTCAGAGTCTGATATCCCAGAAGACAGCTGACCCTCCTGGCCCTGAACACTCAGTACTTAGCAGGTACACTCATGGAGGGAATGGGTAGCAACATGGATTCCCTCCACTAACTGATGGAGATACCTTCATTCTGTAGAGCAGACAGTCTGTGCACGTTCAGTAAGCTCCAGGACCATATCAGTGCACAAATAACCTTTTGAATAAATAGTACACTATGGCCTCATTCTGACCAATTGTTCATCAGATGGAAGCACACACTTCATACCCCAGAATCACCCCTGCCCCTATCTACTGCTCTGGTGGGCAGACACATACCAAAGCACATCAAAAGCCAGAGGTTTCTCTCTTTCTTAAGGTATAGTGTGGGCCTCTTGCTCATAGGGCTCCAAGAAACAGCCTGTAGAGGACTTCCTTAGCCAAGGTACCGAAAAGTTCTTCTTATTCCTGAGCCACCTTGCTAATACATTGTGCTATTCATTTCATTCTCAACATTATCCAATTCTCATCTTTAATGAAGAACTCTGACTCTGCATATATCATTTTTTACCACGTTACTTTATTTTCATCCTAGGTTTTTCTTGGGGAGCATACAAATTAAGTCTTTCAGAGTAATATCTTCTCCTTACAAACGTCGAGTCTGACCCAGCCCTTGTGACTGTGGGATAGGCTGAACCAAAGTGCCCTGGCATTTTGGTTTCATGACTACATGGACATCCAGAGCCCTAGGGCATTGGAAGAGATCTAGCAGGTAAGGGCTTGTGTGGAGGTTGGGCCAGAGGTATTAGGAGGGAGCTAACCCACTTTCTGGGCTGAGGGGAAATGAAGTAAAACATCTCCTTTCCACAATGATTACATTTCCATTGGATGGAAATGTCAGATGTACTTTGGTGGCCCCTGCAGCCATTCCCTTCCCCATACTGTACTTGTGACTATGTCTTCTTCACCCTTAATATCTACGAAGCTGGCTGTCACTCAGCCAGCACCAAAGAATGGGAGGTGGATTCCCACTGTGTCCTTCACTCAATGGCCGCTGTCAACATCTGATATCCCAAAGGAGAACAGCCCTTCTAGCCCTGAGCTTGGCGCCTGGGTGTTTGTAGCGAGGGGTGGGGGAAGGGAGCCAGCCTGTCTCATTACCCTGCCTGATTGAGGTGCCTTCCTTATGAAAAGCAAATAGTGCACACAGGAGTAGTAGGCTCCAAAAACTGGTCAGTACAAAAAGAGCCCTTTACAGGAAGATGGCACCAACGCCCATTTCCACATTTATAAGTAACAGCTGGGGGCACCTCACAGTTACACTGCAGTCACTGCTCACTCCAATCTCTGATGGGAAAAGCAAGAAAAACAAAGACCCAGGGCTCTCCAGGTCCTTCTGAAGGAGGAAGGCAGACCTGTTGCTGACAGGGCTCCCACACGGAGACTGTAGAGGCCTCTTTTCCCCTAAGCCATTAGGGGATTCTTCTTCTTCTCACAGCCAGGTTGCCTGGAATTGTTGCTGGGCACTTCCTTCTCTACATAATTCCCCTTCCAATCTCTGGAGAGCTCTGGCCCTCCTTATACAACTTTACACATCTTTGCTCTTTTGTAGAAGCAAGGTTCTTCCAAGAATCCATTCAGAGTCAGTGTCTCAGAGTCATATCCTTTGTGTTCCACCTGGGAGCCTGGTCCAGTCCTTGTGACTATAGGAGAGATTTTTATCACAGGGCTCCCTTTCAATTAATTAATTAGATTTCAGAAGTCTGTGGCAATCCAGAGGCCCAGGGCATTGGAAGGTGTAGGGTGGGCCAGAGATTTGGGGAGGGAGGTGGCCTCATTCTGGGCCAAGTGGAAATGAAGTAAGACATCTCTTTTCCAAGTTGATCCTATCCCTACTGTAAATGTCGAGCCTTTGCCCTCTTTGCACCCATTCCCTTATGATTGCTGTATTTCTGTTTTCTTTATCTTCCTTAAGATCCATGAAGCCATCACTTACTCAGCTGGAACCCCCAGGTAGGCCAGTATCGTCTGTGCTCAGTGACAACTATCAGTGTCTGCTATACCAAAGGAGAGATGGGCTTTAATCCTTGAGTACTTGGTGGTTGGCCTGCTGTGGTATGGAAAGTGAAGTGGTGCCAACTTGCCTCACTGACCTGGATGATATAGGTGCCTTCATTCTGAGAAGCAGACAGTTTGCACAAGGACGTGTAGACAAAGAGGTGGTCAGCAGAGGAAAAGCCCTTTCCAGGATAGGGAACAAAGTCCTTGTTCCACACTCCTGAGCTAGAGCCAGCAGAACCCAATAGCTACAGCGGAACTGTTGCTGCCTCCCTCAACTGATGGAAAATGTGGAAGGGACACACAATGTCAGGAATTTCTGCCTCCTGAAGAAAGAATGCAGGCTTATTGCTGACAGGGCTCCCTTGTGTAGTCCTTCAGAGGACTCCCCTTGCCTAAGCCCACAGGCACTTCTTATTCTGGAACAACAAGGTTGATAGGAGACTGCTCTGTGTACTACATTCTCAACAATCTCCAAATCTCATGTCTGGTAAGGAACTCTGGCAGTATGTGTCTCCATTTCCATCACTTAGTCCATTATTTTTTTTTGTGGAAAAGGGATTCTTCCTAGAATCTATTCAAAGTCCGTGTCTTAGAGTAATATTTTAGAGTAATATCTTCATCTTTCAGGTTGGCAGTCAGATCATGTCCTTGTGATGGTGATATAGGTACTTCATTGGGCCCTTTTCAATTTGGTTTCTGTATTATGTGGTCATACATAAACCTAGGGACTGTGAAGATCCCCAGGGAGTATGCTTGTGGGTAGGCTAAGCCAAAGGTTAGGGGAGGACTTCTATGTAGAACAAGTGGAAGGGAATATAGATATCTCCTTTCTATATTTGACCCATGTCCAATTGAATGCAGAACTTTGACTCACTTTGTAGTCATTCTTATCCCACTGCTCTTTTTCTAACTTAGTCTTAGTTCACACCCCAAGACCATGGGGATGTCTCATACACAACCAAGGTCCAAGGATTGGAAGTGAGTTTTCAGAAAGCTCCTGATCCAGTAGAGGGCTCTCAGAGTCTGATATCCCAGAGGACAGCTAACCCTCCTGTCCCTGAGCCCACGTGATTCCTGCTCCTAATTTATGGAGATACACTCTTTCTGTAGACAGTCTATGCCTGTGCAGTGTGCTACATGACCCGATCAGCACACAAAAAGTCCTTGAATAAATAGTATGGTAAGGCCTCATTCCCACCTCTTGATAATCACATGGAAACATATTCTTCATATCTCACAGTGCTGCTGCCCCTATCTACTGATATGATGGGCAGAAGCACACTAAAAGCCAGAGTTTCCCTCTATTTCTTAAGATAGAATGTGGATCCTTTGCTCACAGGGCTCCAAGGGGCATACTTTGGAGTACTCCTGTAGCAAAATTTCACAAATGGTTCTTCTGATTCCTGAGAAGGCCAGCTTGCTAATATATTGTGGTAGTCAATTAATTCTAAACATTATCCAATTCTCATCCTTCATGAAGAACTCGGGCCTTCTGTGTATCAATTTTGACCGTGTTGCTTTATTACCCATTAAAGTTCCTGTTGGGGTCCATACAAATATTTCAGAGTAATATCTCCTGCTTGCAAACATCCCCTCTCGACCAGCCTCTGTGACGTGGGAGAGGTTGACCTAAAGGGGCCCTGGAATTTTGTTTCATAACTATATGGACATCCAGAGCCCTAAGGCATTGGGAGGAGCCTAGCTGAGAACTGTTTGTATGGAGGCTAGGCCAGAGGTATTAAGGGGGAGCTGGCCTCCTTGCTGGGCCTAGGAGTTAAACATCTTCTTTTTACATTGATCACATTTCCACTGGATGGAAATATTGAACTAATTTTGGTCCTCCCTGCATCCATTCCCTTTCCCTTACTGTATTTCTGACTATGTCATTTTTCCCTCTTAGGGGCCGTGGAGCTGGCAGTCACTTAGCAAGTGGCAAGGGATGGGCATTGGGTTCCCACTCTGTCCTACACTCAGGGACAGCCATCAACATCTGATATCCCAAAGGAGAATAGCCCTCCTAGCCCTAAGCTTGGTGCTTGGCTATTTGTAGCAAGGGGTGGTGAAGGGAGGCACTGGCCTCATTGTCTTGCTTGATTGAGGTGCCTTCCTTCTGGAAAGCAGGCAGTTCATGGAGTAGCAGTAGGCTCCAGACTCTGGTCAGCACAAAAAGAGCCCTTTATAGGAAGATGGTACCAATGCCTATTTCCACACTTTTGAGCAACAGCTGGGGGAATCTCAGTGCTACAGCACAGTCACTGCTCATTCCAGTCCTTGATGAGAAATGCAAGAATATTAGACAAAGCCCCAGCCTCTCCAGGTCCTCTGAAGGAAGAAGGCAGGCTTCTTACAGAGCTTCCAGGTAGAGACTATAGAGGGATGTTTTGCTAACCTCTGAGATGTTTCTTTTTTGAACAAGCGGGTTGCCAGGCATTGGTGGTGGGTACTTCCTTCTTCACATAATCCCCCTTCCAATTTCTGAAGAGCTCTGGCCATTCTTATACACCTTTACACATCTTTGCTCTTTTGTAGAAACAAGTTTCTTACCAGAATCCATTCAGAAGTCAGACACTTCTCAGAGTCATATTCTCTGTGTTCTTCCTGGGAGTGTGGTCCAGTCCTTGTGACTGTGGGAGATACTTTGCCACAGGGGTCCCTCTTAATTAGTTAATTGGGTTTCAGAAGCCTTTGGCCAGCCAGAGGACCAGGCAATATGTAGGTGCCCAGCAGAAGATGTTTGTGTGTAGGCTGGACCAGAGATTTGGGGGAAGGGATCTGGCTTCCTTCTGGACTATGAAGGAAATGAAGTAAGTTATCTTGTTTCCATTTTGATCCCAATTCCCATTGGAAATATTGAGGTTTGGCCCTCCTTTCACCCATTTCTTTCATCTTGCTGTATCTTTCACTCTGTTTTTTCTCCCTTTAGAGCCATGAAGCCATCACTCACTCAGCTGGCATCCTTGTGTAGGCTGCAAACTCCCACTCTGGTCCTATGCTCAGTGAGAGCTATCAGGATCTGCTATACCAAAGAAAAGATGGCCTTTAGTACCTGAGTCCTTGGTGCTTGGCATGTCGTGGTATGGAAGGTGGAGGGGAGCCACCTTCCCTCATTGATCTGGATGATTGAGTGACCTTCATTTTGAAAGGCAGTTTGTACATGGGAACTATAGACCAGGAAGTCATCAGCACAGGTTGAGCTTTTTCCAGGAACAGGGAAAGAATTTCTTGTTCCTGACTCCTGAGTAAGAGCCAGCAGAACCCAATAGCTACAGATCAACCATTGTTGCCTCCATCAACTGATAGAAATAGTGGGAGGAACAGACAACGCCACACATCTCTGGCTCCTAACAAATGAATGCATGTTCTTCCTGACATGGATCCCAGGTGTAGTCTGTCAGAGGGCTTCCTTTGCCTAAGCCCACAGGCATTTTTTATTCCAGGTGCAACCATGTTGATAGGAGACTGCGTTGGGTACTTCATTCTCAACAATATCCAAATTCCATGTGTGATAAAGAACTCTGGCAGCGTGTGTCTCCATTTCCACCACTTAGCCCTTTTGTTGAAAAATTGTTCTGCCTGAAATCTATTCAAAGCCAAAGTAATATCTTCATCTTTGAGCTGAGAGTCTGGTTGTGTCCTTGTGATAGTGATATGGGTATTGCAGTTGGCCCTTCACAATTTGGTTTCAGTATTATGTGGTCATCCTCAAACCTAAGAGTGTGTGGTGAAGGTGCTCATGAAGAATGCTTGTGGGTAGCCTAAGCCAGATGTTAGGGGAGATCCCGCCTCCTGTGTGAGACAAGAGGAAGGAAAGATAGGTATCTCCTTCCTCAATTTGACTTTCCCCATTTGATGCAGGACTTCTACTCACCTTGTAGTCAGTCATTAATATCATATTGCTGCTTTTTAAAAATAGTTTATCGTCAAGTTGGTTTCCATATAACACGCAGTGCTCTTCCCCACAAGTGCCCTCCTCCATGATCATCACCCCCTTCCCCTTTCACCCTCCCCCTTCCGCCCTCAGTTTGTTTTCAGTGTTCAAGAGTCTCTCATGATTTGTCTCCCTCCCTCCCTCTCCCTAACTTTCCCCCCCTTCCATTCCCCATGGTCCTCTGTTAAGTTTCTCTTGTTCCACTTATGAATGAAAACATATGGTAGCTGTCCTCTGCCTGACTTATTTCACTTAGCATGACACCCTCGAGGTCCACCACGTTGCCACAAATGGCCAGATTTCATTCTTTCTCATTGCCTTGTAGTATTCCATTGTATAGATAAACCACATCTTCTTGATCCATTCATCAGTTGATGGACATTTAGGCTCTTTCCATGATTTGGCTATTGTTGAAACTGCTGCAATGAACATTGGGGACACATGTGCCCCTATGCTTCAGCATTTCTGTATCCCTTGGGTAAATCCCTAGCAGGGCAATTGCTGGGTCATAGGGAAGTTCTCTTGATAATTTTTTGAGGACCCTCCACACTGTTTTCCAGAGTGGCTGTACCAGTTTACATTCCCACCAACAGTGTAGGAGGGTGCCCATTTCTCCACATCCTTGCCAGCATCTATAGTCTCTGGCTTTGTTCATTTTAGCCACTCTGACTGGCATGAGGTGGTATCTCAGTGTGGTTTTGATTTGTATTTCCCTGATAATGAGTGACGCTGAGCATCGTTTCATGTGTCTGTTGCCCTCTGGATGTCCTCTTTTGAGAAATGTCTATTCATGTCTTCTGTGCATTTCTTGACTGGATTATTCATTTTCCGTGTGTGGAGTTTGGTGAGTTCCTTGTAGATTTTGGATACTAGCCCTTTATCCGGTATGTCATTTGCAACTATCTTTTCCCATTCCGTCAGTTGCCTACTAGTCTTCTTGATTCTTTCCTATGCAGTGCAGAAGCTTTTTATCTTGATGAGATCCCAATAGTTCATTTTTGCTCTTGATTCCCTTGCCTTTGGGGATGTGTTGAGTAGGAAATTGCTGTGGTTGAGGTCAAGGGAGCTGTTTCCTGCTTTCTCCTCTAGGGTTTTAATGGTTTCTTGTCTCACATTCAGGTCCTTCATCCATTTTGAGTTTATTTTTGTGTATGGTGTAAGAAAGTGATCTAGTTTCATTCTTCTGCATGTTGCTGTCCAGTTCTCCCAGAGCCACCTCTTAAAGAGGCTGTCTTTTTTCTATTGGATACTCTTTCAAAAAAGGAATGTTTTTCCATTTCTTTGTGTCTTCTTCAATTTCTTTCATAAGTTTTCTATAGTATTCATCGTACAGGTCTTTTACATCTTTTGTTAGGCTTATTCCTAGGTATTTTATGGTTTTTCGTGCAATTGTGAATGGGATCCGTTTCTTGATTTCTCTTTCAATTGCTTCATTATTGGTGTATAAAAATGCAACCGATTTCTGTACATTGATTTTGTATTCTGCGACTTTGCTGAATTCCTGGATCAGTTCCAGTAGGCTTCTGGTGGAGTCGGTTGGGTTTTCCATGTAGAGTATCATGTCATCTGCGAAAAGTGAAAGTTTGACTTTATCTTTGCCAATTCTGATGCCTTTTATTTCCTTTTGTTGTCTGATTGCTTATGCTAGGACTCCCAGCACTATGATAAACAACAGTGGTGAAAGTGAACATCCTTGTCATATTCCTGATCTCAGGGGGAAAGCTCTCAGGTTTTCCCCATTGAGGATGATATTAGCTGTGGGCTTTTCATAAATGGCTTTTATGATGTTTAAGTAATTTCCTTCTATCCCGACTTTCTCGAGGGTTTTTATTAAGAAAGGATGCTTTTTTTTTTTCATATGCCTTTTCTGCATCTATCGACAGGATCATATGGGTTTTATCTTTTCTTTTGTTGATGTGATGTATCACATTGATGGATTTGTGAATATTGAACC
>JAQQST010002048.1:0-11003 GCA_028646485.1 Cryptoprocta ferox
GGGCAGATGGGGAGGGACAGGATCAGAGGGTGACAGACGGGGGCAGATGGGACAGACGGGCAGACGGGGGGCAGATGGGGGCAGATGGAGGCAGACAGGGAGGGGCAGGAGCAGAGGGGGACAGACAGGGCAGATGGGGGGCAGACGGGGATGGACAGCAGAGGGGGACAGACGGGGTCAGATAGGGGGCAGACGGGGATGGACAGGAGCAGAGGGGGACAGACGGGGGCAGATGGGATAGACGGGCAGACGGGGGGCAGATGGGGGCAGATGGGGGCAGACGGGGAGGGACAGGAGCAGAGGGGGACAGACGGGGCAGATGGGGGGCAGACGGGGATGGACAGGAGCAGAGGGGGACAGACGGGGGCAGATGGGGGGGCAGGCGGGGGCACGTGGGTGCGCGGTGGAAGGTGCTGGAGGCCTGGCTGGGGTGGGGAGGAAAGGAGGCGGGCAGGAGCAGGTGCAGAGGGCAGCAGGGATGGCGGCCCCAGCTCACGCCCTGCATGGGGTGGGGGCTCCAGCCCAACTGGGGAACCCCTGTTGAGGGGTGCAGTGTGCCTTTTAGGCACAGGGACCCCAGAGGTAGAAGGGGTGTGTGTCTCTGGTACAGACAGGGCCAGGGCTGGGCTGGCAGATGGTGAGTGTGGGACGTGCTGGGCCAAGTGGGACATGCTCAGGGGCTACGGGGGGAAGGCTGGGCCTTAAGAACAAGGGGGGTCGGTCCTTGCAAAGCTTCTCTGGGGCGCGTGGCTTCATCGGGCCCTGGGTGTGTGGCTTGGTGCTCGCCTGAAGGTGAGGTGATGGCGGCCCCGGGGCTGCCGCACCCCCCACCCCATCACATGCTCCACTCGCAGCACTTGGACAGGCCGGGCCCTCGGCTGCCTGGGTCTCCAGCTCCCTCGGGCTCCTGCGCCCCCCAGGCTGGGCCGGGTGTGAAGCCTGGTGCACACCCATTGGGGTCCCGCCCCATGGGACGTCTCGGGCACCTCGAGGGGCCTGCCGGTGTCCTTAGCGCCGCGCCCTCAGCCGCTTTTGGGCTCTGGGGCTGCGTGCAGGTGCGGGTGCAGCAGGGGCGCCCCAGCCCAGGAGGGAGGGCCCCACAGCCCTCCCTGCTCGGGGGCGGGAGACGCAGATCCAATGGGAAGGAGGGTCCCTTGACACTGGCTCACCAGGCTTAGTCCCCGCGGCTGATTCTGGCCCCGCCTGTGACCCTCCCCCAGCCACCTTCCCGGACTGACCCCATCCTCCTGTGTTTACCTGGAGAAGCTTCCGGTCCATGGGTTCCGAGGACTCAACCCGGCCGCAAAGCTGCCACCTGCCCAGAGCCACCACACCCCCGGGGCTGCTCCCACTGGACCTTGGGCCTCCCCCGGTCTCCCTGCAGGGCAAGTGGGGGGCCAGGCTCACAGCTGACGGCAGGGTGCATGGGGTGCAGGAAGGGCCGGCAGGTCCTCTCTGGGGGTCACACATCCCGGATCCTGGTGTGGCCTCAGGTGGGCCCTAAACCTGTGAGATACCGTGTCCCCCAGAGATGAGCTGAGTGATACGTGTGCACAGGCTGCCTCGGGGGCTCCGGAGGGAGCCCTGAACGTTGCCCTTGTGACCTCCCGAACTGGGAGGGGTCTGGAGGGGAAGCAGCCCATCTGTCCGGAGTCACCCACTGTCGTGGCTGAGCACAGAACAGGCTCAGTCCCAGAACCCCCCTCTGCTCTGGGCCCCCGAGGGTGGGGCTGTTCCTGCTGCTGCTGGGGCTCGGGTGTAGGGGCTGTGGCTGCCTGGAGCCCACGTGGGCCACCTCCGGAGTCCGGATGTTGCCAGGGCACGTGCTGCTTCCCCAGGAGAGGGTGTGTCTTCAGTCCGGTCCCCTGACCTCACCAAACCAGGAGAGGGGAGGGGGTACTCCAGAGAGACACAGAGGAGTCCTCCTGGGTGCCCAGCCCCCTGCCACCACCAGCAGAGGCAGGGCCCTGGGTGTGTGGTGTGTTGGGGGGTGGGTGAGCTGCGCCCCTCCCCTGGGCCCCAGCCAGCCGGGCTGCACCCTGGAGTGAATACTAATCTCTTGGACCTCGGAGGGCGGGCCCACGGCCGGCTGGGCCCTCAGACAGCCCCAGCCTTGCTCTGTCCCCACCTCTTTTGCACTCCCCCGTCCTGCCTCTCACGCCGGGGCCCTTTGTGTCCCCCATGCCCAAGAGGGTCCCCAGACAGCCCCGGACAGGGGCAGGGTCCCTGGGCATGCGGCGCCGGCGGTCCAGGCAGGCGTCCAGTCGGGCAGTTCCAGGTCCGAGGCATCCCTTCCCCTCCATCCCTGCAGCGAGACACAGAGCAGCTCCAGGAGCGTCGCCGGGACAGGAGGCCTGGGGACACTGAGGCATGGGCAGGGAGGCCCGCGCCCCAGGGGAGGCCCCGAATCCATGTCCCTGCCCAGTTCGAGCAGCCCCCGTGGCCTGGGCTCAGCCTGCCCCCGAACGTCACCTGCCTCCCTCACTGCTCCCAGGTGACCTAGTAAGAGACGCGAAGGCCCCGCCTGGGCCATCGGCCCCCTTGCCTTTGTTCCAAAGCCCTTGACCACCCCCCACCCCCCACCCCCTTGTAGCCCTGCTTCCTTTCTTGAGCCCTTCACCCCCGCCCTCTACAACGTCCAGGTCTGTGCTCACATTGTCCCTCTGGCTGGCAGGACCCCCTTCTCTGCCCCAGGCCCCAGCCCCCCTTGTCCATGTCACATGTGGCCACTCCCTCCATCCTGTCTCCTGCCAGTGGACAGAAGGAGAGCACAGAGAGGCCTAGCATCCTGTCCCCGAAGCCCAGCAGGGGGCACACAGCAGTGTCTGAGCATTTGCTGAATGAATGTTCTGAGGACCCACCGTGTGCTGGGGAAGTACCATGTCGCTTTCTAACGCTGACACCAACCATGGGAAACACGGGGGGCGGGGCTTGAAAACAGTGACTTAGTCTCTCAGTCCTGGAGGCTGGAAATCCGAAATCAAAGTGCTAGGGGGCCATTTTCTCTCCAGAGGCTCTAGGGGAGGGTCCTTCCTGCCTCTTGCAGCTCCTGGTGGCCACACCCTCCATCTCAGCCCCCGAGGTCTCCTGGCCTCCTCCCTGTGTCTTCTACTCTTCTAAGGACACCTGCCAATGGGTTTAGGGCCACTCTCATCCAGGATGATGTCATCTTGGGATTTTTACCTTAGTTACTTCTGCAAAGAGTTTTATTCCCAGTAAGAGCCCATCCTGAGGCTGCCGACGGGCCTCTATTCAGCCCACTCCCAGGAAACAGGTGCCGTGAGGTGAGGGAGCTTCCCCAGACCACACAGCTGGCACCCCAGGTCTGCCCGGGCCAGAGGATGGCGGTGAGCACGGAGGCGGGGACGGTACCCTTTGACCTTCTGGCTGAAAAGACAGGGCACCCCACATCGCTGCCCATTTCTCGAACTGGCTCTAACGAGGTGACTTCACAGGAGAGGTCTGGAGTCTGGGGTCTGAGACGAATGTGTCCCACTGTGCAGGGGTGGGGCGGTGGCCTGAGGCCCCAGCTGGCCCTGGGCCGGTGTCAGCACACTGCCTCTGTGTTTTGGGGGGGCCGGCACCGGGCAACCCCCCAGAGCAGGTCCTTCCTCACCTGGATTTCCAATCTGCCGCGCTACCTGGGTGGCCGGAAGGAGGAAGTGTCATGGTCCGGAGGCCACAGGGGAGGGACGGCTGGGGAGACGGGTATCCAGGGGGCATTCCTCAGGCCCCCAGCGCCCTGCCCCCCACAGCAGTAACCGGAAATGCTCGGGCTTCGCGTGTCAGAGTGCGGCGCCCTGAGCCAGAATCTGTTTCTAGAGCCTCATGCCAAGGGGCGGAACATGGGACGTCTGTGCCGCACAGATGTATGGGAGCAGGATTAGCACAGATCATACGTAAAATAGTGAGGAAACCGGGGAAAACCCAGAACGTCCTAAAGCAGGTGAATCACCCGTGAATCAAAACACAACACAGAGAAGCTGGGGACGCGCTTTCTGGCCGTTGCCACTGACGCGGCCGCTGCAGAACAGAATGTGGGGCACAAGCCCCCGAACGTACCTGGGGGGCGTCTGGCCTCGCGGCGGTTGGCTTACAGGGTCTTCTTTTTATTTCCTAAACCTTCTACAGTGCACGTTTGTCGCCACATCACTTCTCAAGGTTTAGAGGGAAAATTCCCTTGCTTTGTTGTGGACCGTGGTGACACATCCGTCAGCCATCCGTGGGGGCACTTGCTTGTCCGGAACGAGGTGGGCAGACGGGTGGGCGGGCAGCCCAGCGCAGAGGCGACACGGCTCAAAGGGAGCCCTTATGACAAAGGTTTCCAGAGGGGAGAAAGGGCAGTTTGGGGACAAGTTGGAGCCGGAGCGATAAAGCCTTCAGACCGAGGTGTCTCCCTGAGCTTGGAGCCCTCTCCTGCCTCGGGGGTACGGCCCGGGGCCCGGGTCACCCGCACAGCTGGCCCTGGGCAGGTGG
Source organism: Cryptoprocta ferox (assembly GCA_028646485.1). Lineage (NCBI taxonomy): Eukaryota > Metazoa > Chordata > Mammalia > Carnivora > Eupleridae > Cryptoprocta > Cryptoprocta ferox. The sequence continues at coordinate 4,477 of JAQQST010002048.1, forward strand.
CCTTGGGGACCAAACGGGAGCTGTGCTGACGGACATTGGAGAAAAGATGGCTCTTGTCGGGGAGTGTGCCTTGGAAACAGAGTCCGTCCCTCTGTCTGGCAGGCTCCCCTTGCCCACCAGCCCCAGACGGGACCCTTGGGGAGGGGACAGAGAGCGAGACCTCATGGGGACTGGCGACCACCAGGGAGAAGCGCCTCGTCTCCCCAGAGTGTGGTTTGGAAGCTTCTCCCCCGGCCGGAGGCGCCAGGAGGCAGGAGAGGGACCTTCGGGAGCCCAGGGTGCCTGTCCCCCACGTGTTCACTGTGCCTTCTGGGTCCTAACCCAGAGCCCGGGGCAGGGGCAGGACTCAGGCTGGAGGCCGTGGGCTCCCGCACACGGGCACATGACCGCACTCAGGTCGGGAAGTCGGTGCTGCAGGAGGGGCGCCTGATAACCCGGGGCTGGGCCGTCAGGAGGGGGTCCTGGTGCCCCTGCCCTGGGGGAGGGGGTTCTGGAGGCCCCTGACGCCAGAAGGGAACCTCCTGCGGGCCTCTCCAGACCCCATTCTAGAACATTCTCGGGCTGCGCTCCTGGGCTACCGCTGTCACTCGTTTCTCCTGTCACACCACGTGTCCTGGAAGAGCAGTAGCCCCCCCCCCCCATTTGCCCGCCTGCCCGTTATCCCTCAGCACTTACCAGGTGACTTTGCCCTCCAGAAACCTCCTGAAGGCCCAGTCAAGAGGCCTCCGCGCCGTCCTGCCCCTTCCAGACACCCTTCCTCTCTGGGCCACCCTCACGGTGCCTGGCCCTGGCCCTTCCGGGACACACGGTGTGCGGCTGAGCAGACGAAGGCCAGCACGGGGTGCGGGGTGAGGGCGTCAGGAAAGGTGCGTGTGCACCGCATGCCCGCTCGTGGCCCACACCCAGTGTCCCCCCGTCTCTCCCTCTGTGTGTGGCAAGGTACCCTGACGGGTCTCAGACTGGGCACCCCGGGACTTCTGCTTTATCTTCCCCTAGTAGCCGCGCTGCCCGTGAGATGCGGCACATTTGCTAGGGAACCACGAGCCCCATCTGACTCACCCGAGGGTGGGGCACAGCCCTGCAGACGTGCCCGGGGGAGCCCCCAGGACCCCAGACAGGGCAGGGCACTGAGGGTTGGGGTGCTGGGGTCCAGCTCTCTGCCAGGAGGCCAGGCCGGAGCCTGGGAGGGGACCAGGTGACTCATGGCCAGAGCAAGACCCAGTTCCCTTGGGGGTGGGCTGCCCGGAAGCTTCTGGGGCACCCCCCTACCATTCCGGGGGGTGTCTTAGGGCTCCCAGACCAACACTTGCAGGGCGGGTGGCCTGAGAGCAGCGGAGGGTCGACCCGGTCACATGGCCCCCAAAACACGGGCTGCACCAGTGCCAACGGCGTCCGGAGGCTTGGACCGAGTCCTTCACTCCCTCCCGGTCCTGGCTCGGAGGTGGCACTGACAGAGGTCTGGGGAATGAGTGACCTCAGCTGAGCCCCAGAAGGTTACACACTCTTATTGGACGGCATGATGTGTGTCTCCATCCAGAGAATGGTGCCACCTGCTGTTCTCCAGGCCCTGTTTTCAGGGGCCGGGGTCGGGGCCAGCAGGGTCCTGCACAGGTTCACGGCACACGATGAGCAGGGAAAGCGGGTCCAGCGTCACGCAGTCGTGTGCTGCAAGGCTGGATCAGGGCGAGGAGGGGAGAGCGTGAGGGCTCCCTGGATGGGGGGGGGGGGGCCTCTCTAGGACTGCACGAGCAGCAGAGCGGATGGGAGGGCCACATGGGGGAAGAATGTTCCAGATGCGAAGACAGGCTCAGGAGGAAGTAGGACGTGGTAACCACGCCGGGCGGCATCTGTCGCTGCGTGAAGAAGATATGGTGCATCTTTGGGGCCACACAGCTCTCACTTTCTACCTTGGGGACCTCTTACGGGCTCCCTGGGCCTCCATTTTCCCATCTGTAAGGAGGGACAACAGTACTGCCTTCGCCGCCGGGTTGGCCTAAGCATAACGGGAGGTGACCGCAGATGGTCTAACACCTGGAGGGCCCACGCCCCGCAGTGGTCTGTCGCGCTGCAGGGGCTGCACATGCGGAGTTTCAAATGGCCGTGCCAGTGGCCCCGTCCGACCAGCACTCTGCACGTGACAGAGCCCACGCCCGCCCTGTGCAGGCAGGGTCACCGGCATCTCCGTCCTGCAGGTGAGGAGAGAGTTCGGTCCGGCCGCCCGAGCAGCGAGTCAATGTTTGACCCCTGTCGCTGGGCTCCGGTGGCCGCCGGCCCTGCAGACGTTCCCTGTACCTCGCTGGTCTTTCTTGGAAATCTTTATTACAAAATGCTCCGGACAGGACCCGTCCTCCGCCAAAGCTCTTTGGGGGGTGGATGGGGGAAGTCCCCTAAAACCCACCCAGGGCGGGCCCTGCCGCCTGTCTCGACCATCCCCCCCTCTGCTCCCGAGTCCCCGGGGCTGGGCTTGCAAGGGGAGCCGTGCGGGAGGTGCAGGAAAGGCGACGCGGAGCCTGTGGCCTGAGCTGTATTCTCTACCAGGAGTGGGGACGACTCGGGGCGCCTGGGGGCTTAGTCAGTTAAGCGGCCAACTTTGGCTCAGGTTATGATCTCGCGGCTTTTGGTTTCGGGCCCCCGTCGGGCTCCATGCTGACAGCTCGGAGCCTGGAGCTACTTTGGATTATGTGCCCCCCCCCACCCTCCCCGCTCTGTCCCTCCCGTGCTTGCACTCTGTCTCTCTCTGTGCCTCAAAAATAAACATTAAAAAAAAAGGAGTGGGGACAACTCAGGACAGGGTCCTGTGCCGCTTTGGGTCCCCATGCTGAGCTACAGAAGGGAAGGAAGAGGAAACTGCTAGCATCGGCCTGAGAAATGTGCTGGAAAAGTCCAGAGGCCAGCAAGCCCCGCCCCGGGGGCCCAGGCAGCTTCCCTGCCGTGTGTCTCTCTGCAGCCCGGCAGGGTGACCCTGGAGGAGCTGGTGAAGCTGGGGCAAGTGACAATCCAGCGACAGCGGAAGGGTCCTCTCCTCTGGCTTCCTGGAGACCCACCTGTCTGGTGGGAACCGCCCGTGGCCGTGGCCTCCCGGGAGCCACATGCTGCAAACCCGTTCCCGAGGGAGGAGACGTGGCAAGCGCTTAGGGCCCTCGGCAGTGGTAGCGGGACCGGCAGGACCACAGCGCTGAGGATGCTCAGGCCCAGGCCGCCCCCCTTTCATCTCCCAGGATGCAGGCCCCCTGGATTCTCCGAGGAATCAGGGGATCCCGGGGCTCTCACTCCGACTCTGAGCCAGGAGCTAGGTGCCGATGCCCCAGCAGCTCGGGGTTGCAGCGAGCCCGGCTCTGCCACCTGGGCCCGTCACTTTCCCTGCCTACTCCTCAGTTTTTCATCCGCAAAATGGGCACAATGAGGCTCAGGCTTGTTAAGAGGCTGACACGAGAGAATACACGCAGAGCATCCTGTGAACTGTTCTCCGGCACCGACAAGTCCTGAAAAATCATCACTAGTTCTTACAAGCGGAGCTGCCGAGTTCAGGGGAAGTTCCTCGGGGACGTGGGGACAGAACTCCGCTGCTTGTTGGAAGGGAATGAGCCCCCACGTTACTGGGGTAACCCTGCCACTGGGCCGGCTCACCCGCCACACCTGGGCCACGCTGGCCCCTACCGCCTCACCGCTCCCACCTGTTCGCGTTCAGAGCTCAGGCTCCACCCCGCCCTCCCCCAGGTATTTCTGGGAGTGTCAGGGCGTCCCTGGCGTGCTCGGCAAGAGGTCGGCAGGGTCAGTGGTCATGTCTGGGGTCCGGGGCTCCTGCCAGCCTCCGGCCGGCTGGTGGCCCGAGGGTGGGTAAGCTAGCATCGGGGGGTGGGTGGGGGGCGGATGTGTGTGGCCCCCGCGGTGGGAGCAGCCTCCTGCCGGCCTGGCTGCCGGGTCCCATCTCGGTCCCTCCCCCCCACCCCGTGCTGACGTCATGCTGGGACCTCCTTGATTTTCGTGGCCCACGACAAGTGCCCACGCGGCCCTCGGGCGCAGCTGCTTCTGCCGGCTCCGGAGGGCGGGGGCTGCGAGGTAGGGAGGCGACTGTGAAGGCCATGGGGGTGGGGCGGGGGCGCGGTGGGGAGGCCGGGGGCGCGGGGACCCGCCATGCCGGGTGGCCCGGAGCCCGGGGGCAGTGTCGGGTCGGAATGCCCTGGCCGCGCTGCAGCGCCGGTGGGGTCGCAAGCCTAGAGGACACCCTGGTGGTGGGCGCACTCCCGCTCAGCCCGGGGTGGAGGTTTGGGGGGACAAAATGGCCCCCTGGGCCAGGAGGTGGGAGTGTGGGCGCAGCGCGCCTGGAGGTCTTGCTTGGTGCAGGGCTGCGCTCCGTGCTCCGCGCCGGCCCGCAGAGGGGACGCCGGCTGCGCAGCGGGTCTGGGGAGGGAAGGGGCCGGGAGACCCTCCCGGCCTTCTGCGCCCCAGGGCAGGGTGGCCCGGACGCTGGCCTGCCGGCCCCGTCACTGTTGCAAGCAAACATGCAATAGGAAAGCCAGGTCGAGGGTGGAAAGCGCGCGCGGTCCCCCCGGAGAGCCCGGCTCCTCGCTCGCCTGCTCCTCGGGGGAGGGGCGCCCAGCGCTGGGTCGGCGGAGAAGGAGGCTCGGGCAGCGCCACCCGGGCGAACCCGGCCGCGCGTTCGGAGGAGGGGAGGGGGTGGGGCAGGGTTACTTAGAGCCGCCAAAGTTTAACGTGCTGCCCTGATCGGGATGGGGACGGAGGTGGGGGGGGGGGCGGGTCCCTGCCTGCCTGCCTGCCTGCCTGCCTGCCTGCCTGCCTGCCTGCCTGGGTCATGGGGAGCGAAGGGGGTCTGGAGCCCAAGCTGGGGCTCTCAGGGACGGCAGCCGTCACAGGAAGCGGGTGCAGACACAGGGCCCTGGCCCCCTGGTCTAAGCCCCGGGTCCCCTTCCCAGCAAACCAGCCTTTTGGGAAGCGGGGAAATCCCAAAGCCCCGCTGTGTCCTCTGGGGCTGCTCTGGATACCGGGCGGCGGGGCCCAGGGCACTGAGCGGCGCCGGGGGGCTGCCGGAGCCTCTGCAAAGCGCGTTCGGAAGAACCAGAATGAGTGCGTGCTTTCTGGCTCAGAGACTGGGGCGTCTGTCCAGTCAGATGCGGGAGCAAGCGCCCGGCGCTTTGGGGTTGGGCAGCCTGCCCTGCATCCCCTGGCCTGGGAGCCACCCCTTCCTGCTGGAGGAGCTCCCCCCTGGGAGGAAGTGGCCTGCTCCAGGACGTGCCCTTTCCCAGCCTCCGGGCCAAACAGAGGCTGGGGGGGAGGCGGTTCTGGGTGCCCCAGAGGTGGGGGGGGCGCGGCCTGAAAGGTTTGGCCAAGGCCCTGGAGTTCACAGCAGCCGTACCGAGTCCCCACCGACTTCCACCGACTTGGGCAGAGGACGAGTCCCACCCTGTGTCCGGGGTCCGACCTCCTCTGCTTCTGGAACTCTGTCAGCACCTAAGAGTTCGGTCTCCATTGTGAGGCCTGGCTTTGAACTCGGGCTGGCTGCTGTCCAGCAGTGTGGCCCCGTCCGAGAGCTCACAAGTCAGTGCGGCTGGGATGGGACCCTGGGGCGGGGGGGGGGGGGGGTGGGCTTGGGTGTGTCACGCGCCCCATGCAGTTCGCCGCTGCCCTCACCCGTACGTGGAGGACCTACCACAGCAAGGAGCCCGGTTCTGGAGGGTTCCCTTCTGGGGCATTCACCTTGCCAGGGCGAAGGGGCTGGCAAGTAGCCCAGGGCTGGAAGTGCCTTCCTCCGGCCGAGGCTCCCCGGTGCCGCCCTGCTGCCCGGGACCCGGGAGGCCCAGGGTACATGTGGAAACGGCCTGGCAGGGTGGATGTTTTGTGTGTGGGGGGGCTTTCCCCAATGACCCAGGAAGACACATGTGGCCACATGGGCGTCTTGAGAGGACTCGCTGTCTGCGCAGACATGCGTCTGCGTCAGAGCGACTTTAACACCCCCATGGCCAAGCTGGAGCCTTGAGTCCCATTGTCCCTCCAGCCCGTGCAGGTCCTGGCCAGTGTGGCCACGGCTTGCAGGCTCTGTGGGCCCCGGGTGGCTGCTGGGCCAGGGGCCCCGCTCAGGGCAGGGTGCGTGGGGCTCCGCTGACTCCCGCTGGACCCGTGTCCCCCGTGGGTGCTCTGAGCACACCTGCGCTCGCCATGGTGGGTGCTGGTGCCTGTGCACGTCTCAGGCAGGAGGATTCAGAGAGGAAGCCATGGTTCTCAAAGTGTATCCTGGGGACCCTACAGGGAACCCATGAGGTCGAAACTGTTCTCACAAGCAACAGCTGAGCCGTAATATGCTGTTTCCTCATGTGTGTAGGTGGCTTTTCCAGAGGCCACGTGACAGGGTGTGTGTGTGGGAAGTGTGGATGTGTGTGTTGAGGGTGTGTATGTGGGGTGGGTGGGGTTGTAGGGGTGTGGTGTGTGATGAGTTGTGTGTGGGGGGGTGGAGTGTAGAGGTGTGGGTGTTTGGACGTGTGTTGGGAGTGTGTATTGGATGTGCGGGGGGG
>JAQQST010002049.1:0-10993 GCA_028646485.1 Cryptoprocta ferox
CGTGCGGCCTGGGCGCGTCACGGGCGTGAGCGATTGAGAGCATCCGTGTTTGGGTGACTTCCGTAGATCCCACTTTGAGCCGTGCAGTCGGTTTTGGCGTAGAGTTAGTTCCGAAACTAGATCTGATGACAAACAGTACGATCGTACAAATGGTTTCATCTGGCAGTGGAAGGACCTCCCTGCCTTTATCCTGCAGTTGGAAGTCAGTTGTTCGTCCTCGTCCCCGTAAGTGTAGCTTTGCTTCATGTTATTATTGGCTGGGGTTCAAGCCTCGTTTCCAGTATGAGACAATTCACTTTTCAGTTTTACACCAGAAACAATCTGAGGCTTGTTTATAAGAAAAAACAAAAAGCTACACGGAAAATGGCTGTTTTATGAGATGATCGTCTTATTCTACGGAATATGAGATTTTCTCGTTTTTTATCTTCGCGCACAGTCTCCGCTTTGGAGAGACAGGAGAATCACCGTGGGTTGTGTTGAGAGCGTGGACGTTAGCGCCATGTGATTTGTTACTGGGTAGTTGTGACCCGCACTCTGCCTCGTGTCACAGGTGATGACGAAAGACGGACAGTGGTTTTCAGAGTGGGAGGCCGTTCCCCACGGCAGGCACACCCAGATCCGGCCCACCATGTTCCCGCCGCAGGGCCCGGAGAAGTTACAGGCGATGCACCTCGAGCGGTGGTGGGTTGTGGGGCCCTTGGAGACGGGGGAGGGGGAAGGGGGAGGGGGGCCCCGGCATTCCTGCGAGGCCTGGGCCGCGCCCGCGGCTGACCGCAGGCACGTGAACTTTGCGGCACGAAAGTTCTCATCTCCCATTGGCTGCTGGCATCGAGCAGTTATAAATGACCCAAGTGGAAAGAACATACATGGTTGTACTCTGGACACCACAGGAACCTTCCACGCATCACCCACTGGCCTTTCCCTGCGTGAGGGGTGTGTGAATATGTGCAAGAAGACACGACTTCTCGGGCACAGATCATCACAGATCACCTTCGTGGTTTTTGTCTTCGTACAAAAACAATGTGTTTTCAGTTGAAAAGTTTGCAGTGTTTTGTTTTGTTTTTTGTTTTGTTTTAGCCTTAGAATATTACCACATCATCAGAATACCGGAGGGTTCTTTGTGGCAGTGTTAGTGAAAAAGTCTTCGATGCCGTGGAATAAGCGTCCCCCAAAGGTAAGCATCTTCGGAAGTGATGCAGCAGATCATGGGCTCTTTCCGTGTGTTCGAGGCAGGCGCCGACGGGTCGGTGGGACGGTGTTTGGGGTGGAGAGCAGCCGACCATGGGTGTGTGAGGGGCGAGGGCAGCGGTTCATCTATATTTTGACTTTTCTGAAAAGCAGCAGAATCGTAAAGGGATAGTTCCCTGGAGAAGGCAGAGTTGGGCGAATACTTGCTTTCGACACCTCAGATGCAGATTGAAATGACTGCTCAGTGGCTCGAGTCTGAGCCCCCAGGCTGGCTTCTGCGCCGTGTCCCTGGCGGTTGCCTCCGATCAGCCCGCCGCAGGTGGATGGAGCTCTGCCAGCCTGTGCTCATGGTGGCCTTTGAGACGTAAGGACGGAGGCTTTGTCCAGGCCCGACTGAGAGGGAGATGGAGAAGGCCGGACCTCTCGTACTGGGTCCCGTGCCTCCTGGATATTGGAGGAGACCCCAAAGCAGGGAGGTCGGGTGAGAGGGCAGCCTTCCAAGTCCTGCCGCATTAATGTCCACTCTTCTCTGTGTCAGCGTGACCTTGCTTTCCTTGGTGTGTTCCTTCGCCTTCCATCCTGTCACAGTGTGGCTGGGATCACGGTCTGAAGGTCAGCATTTCCTTCAGATCCGAGCTTACAGACGCAGACAGATAATGCTTTAGCCTTCGGAGAAGCAGAGAGGAGACTGTTGCCTGGGTCGTGGTGGGTCCAGATGAGCCCGTGCACAGAGAGCCTGGCACAGGACGGAAGCGGCCCTTCCGGGTAGAGGCTCAGGGCCTGCACCCGGTGCTCCGGACTCCAGTCCGTCCCAAGGCCCAGGCGGGAGCTCCGAGTGGTGCTGTCTCAGGCCCGGGGCACCAGCTACATACATGTGTAACTTCCACATGAGTTACTTCGCGTGCTTTCATAGTTTGTTTTTTTGTTTTTGTTTTTAAATCTTTTTTAACGTTTATTTATTATTGAAAGACAGAGACAGAGCGTGAGCAGGGGAGGGGCAGAGAGAGAGGGAGACACAGAATCTGACGCAGGCTCCAGGCTCCGGGCTGTCAGCACAGAGCCCGACGCGGGGCTCAAACTCACAAACCAGAAGATCATGACCTGAGCCAAAGTCGGACACTTAACTGACTGAGCCACCCAGACGCCCTGTGGAGCATGTCTGATTTAATGGTTAATGTTTAGTTTTTCTGTGCCCAAGTATCCTAATTTGTAAACTTATTTCATAGGGGTTGGAAATCACTTGAACCAACTCCTGTGACTTACTAAGACACGTGGTTAGAATAGCGTTTCACATAATTTCACGTAAAGGACATATTAAGCAATTTTAGTAAGTCAGCCATTTTGCTCGCTTCTCAAAGCCAAATTGTTACTCTGGCCCCAGTTCAGAAGTTCGTTCCGTACTCACCAGCAGTTTCTGGGGTCCCCAGAGGCGCCGTGTCTGACCCCAGTCCTGAGGGCGTGTCTCCAGGTGCCCCAGGACACTTGCCCTGGTCTTTCTGTGCTGTGGTTACTTACACGTGTCCTTCCAGCCCTACCTGCTGCTCCAGGATGGTCCTTGCCCCGTTGATGCCCCACAACGTGCCTGGCGCAGCAGTTGCGCGGTCGCGTTGTGGAATGAAGGGAAGCTGGCCACGTCGCTGCCCTTTGCTAGGAAATTGCCTGTGTGTGCTCTTTGTGGGATTAAGGTAGAATCATTTTTAACTTCGAAAGAAACCATGCCCACGAATACTGTCATAATAGCAGATAGGTTTCAGATACTTCCAGAAAATGCTGTTCCTCATATGTGCAGAGTGCTGTAGAAAGCCAGGGCGACTCTCGTATGCAGAGTGTTACCTTCCTGCGGCGGTGTAGGCGGCTTGCTCTAGAGTGTAGACCCGCTGGTCCCCGTCCCAGCTGCAGGGCGGGCCGGTGGAGCCCAGAGAGCCTGTGCGGCCCAGCCCCGCGGACCCCATGGACCCCGCTGCTCTGGAGAGTAAACCGGTCGGTGGAACTGACGACGCAGCGCTGGTGGAAAGAGCCGAGAACGTAGAGAACAACGGAAGTAAGAAAGACGGAGTGTGTGGGTAAGAAAGGGCGTCTGTCGGCTCCCTGACGCCCTGGCACCTTCCCGGCCCCTCGGCTCGCGGGGCGTCCTGGAGCAGGTGGCGCTGTGTGGACCGGGGGGCGTGTCCCTGCAGAGCCTGCCAGCAGAGGCCCACGCCGCGCAGGCCAAGGCAGGGAGGGCTGGGCGGGACGGGAGCGCGTGCTGCCCGCGTGGAACCTTCCCCCTCTGACCTCGGCCGTGTGTCTCCCGCGTCCGTCCTCAGCCCTCCGCCATCTAAGAAAATGAAACTGTTTGGGTTTAAAGAAGATCCGTTTGTGTTTATTCCTGAAGATGACCCGTTATTTCCACCGATCGAGTAAGAATTACTTTGAGCTTCTGAATTCTCATTATAAATGTGTAACTGATGACGTTTAATCCTTTCGTTTCGTTGCATGTAGCATCTTTTCTTCCCGAGTAACTGACCCAAACGCGTCAACAGCTCTGTCTTGTGCATAGGAAATTTTATGCGTTGGATCCTTCGTTCCCAAAGATGAATTTGTTGACTCGAACTACGGAAGGGAAGAAAAGGCAACTCTACATGGTCTCCAAGGAGCTGAGGAACGTGCTGCTCAACAACAGCGAGAGGGTGAAGGTAGGCCCCGCGCGTGGGGGTGGCGGCCGGCCAGCTGCGTGGGCTTCCTGGAGGGCTCGCACGGGGCCTGAGCGGAGTCGGGGGGACGGGACGGGGCATCCACGGGTCCCGCTGCTGCTGGGTGCTCTTGCCGGGACGAGCCCTTCGGTCCTCCTCCGTTCCTCTGCTTTTGGGCCGCCGCCTTCATGGCTTTGCTCTTTTCCCAACTTGTTCCTCCCCGGCCGCCTTGCCAGTGTGGTCTGGAGGTGCACAAGGTCCGACTTTTTTCCGTACCGATGCTAAGGCCTCCTTCCCGCCTCTCTTACTATGCTCTCCTTGGGGTGTCGCTAGTGTTTTCCAGGGCAACTGCACCCTGGTTCTCGACGGCCCCTGGAGGGTGTGCGTGCGTGGTCCTGCATGTTCAGGGTTTTCCTGGTTTTGTTTTGTTTTTTTATGTTTGTTTATTATCGAGACACAGAAACAGAGCATGAGAGGGGGAGGGGCAGAGAGAGAGGGAGACACAGAATCCGAAGCAGCTCCAGGCTCTGAGCTGTCAGCACAGAGCCCGACGCAGGGCTTGAACCCACACACCGTGAGATCATGACCTGAGCCGAAGTCGGACGCTTAACTGACTGAGCTACCCAGGTGCCCTCGAGAGTTTTCCTGGTTTTAATGTCTGTTGTGGTAATTATTAGTCGATCTAAGCCATGGCAAACCAACACCGTTGGAGGGTGTCAGGCTCTGAGCACTCTGGCTTTGGTCCGCCGACTCCCACAGCTTTTCCGTTTCTTCCCTGTCGGCGCGTCCTTGCCGCTCTGCCACCTTGTGGGGGAAGGGGTTATTTTAATCGGTTATTTGGCCTTGATTCATACGCGTCTCGTCTTGTTTCTTCACCGGCAGGTTATAAACACCGGGATAAAAGTCTGGTGTCGGAATAACAGTGGCGAAGAGTTTGATTGTGCTTTTCGGTTAGCGCAGGAGGTAATTTGGGAAAGAGACTTGGGGAGCCCCGGCCGCAAGCTCACGGGCAGCGCTCGGTGCTGACGGCTGGTGCTGAGCTAGTCCGATGGGTCTGGGCGACTGGAGCCGAGCCGGCACCTGCCGGCCTCTTTGACTCCCCCGGGGCACGTCTGCCTCCGTGTTCTCCAGGGGCTGTGGTGAGGGGAGGGCTGGGCGTGGCGTGTGGGAAGGCCCTGGGGACAGTGGCGATTGTTACCGTACCTGACGGTGGCCTCTCTTTATCCCGCAGGGAATATACACGTTGTATCCGTTTATTAATTCAAGAATTATCACTGTGTCAATGGAAGATGTTAAAATTCTACTAACCCAGGAAAACCCATTTTTTAGAAAACTTAGCAGCGAGACCTACAGCCAAGCCAAGGACTTGGGTAAGCGGTTTAACGCGTAGAGGCGGAATTGGGTCTTACGACGGGTGTCCGTGTTGAAGTCCCTTAGGTCTTCCTCTGTCTTCCTCTGTCTTCACTGTCACTTTCCAGAGGGCTTTGTGGAAACGGAATTGGTGTCCCAGCGTCCTGAGGGCCGAAGGCATCGTCACATCGCACCGCGTCCCCCGGCCTCCCCGGGGGGACCTGTGCGGGTGCTGGGGCCCGGCCGTCCGTGGGGGGGTGCAGGGCGTGGACCACAGGCCGTCGGGTTCGCTTAGCGTCCAGTCGGCCGGCTGGAAGCAGCGTGCTTTTGGAGCCCGCCAGAAAAGGCCGTTGGCCACGTTGCATTTTGATATTTCATAAACTTTCCACGTCAGGTTTTTCTAGCGGTGTCTTCACCTAAGGATAAAAATAATTCCTCCCGGGACGCTAAGGTTTTCTTTTCATGCTTGTTAGTTGTTTACACCGTGTTCGCGGTTCTGGCTCAGTCTTCACAAAGCTGTGCAAAGTCCCTGCAGTTACGCTGTTCCGTTTTCTGTTGGAAACGGAAGGCATAAGATGTGCCAGGGGGGACACGGCATCCTGTGGTGTCGGCGGGAGCGGCATCTGAGGTGGACGCAGTCGTGGGGACTGGGACACCGTCCCTGCTTGTCCTCTTTGCCTTCGTCCTTCATCGGGTGATGGCAGGCCATCGTTGACGGTGTTCACGTGTGTTTCCTGCTGTTTGTGGAAGTGGACCAGTTACTTGTTTCATCCCGAGTTTTGAGAAGTAACCAGAAGTCAGTCCCCATCCCCTGCCGCCGAGAGGGATGGGGCTTCCCGGAAATCCCCGAGGATCTGGTCTGTCCTCGGCCGGGCCAGGTGGACCGCCCGGTCGGTGCTGGGCCTGCCGAAGGCTCCGTGTGTCCAGGCACAAGGAGCGTCCCCCCTCCCCGGGGTCCTTGGCACCGGGACTGCGCGCTGCCTGCCGTCCACAGCGCTGGTCGCGCACACGGCAGCCGCTGACCGGCTACCGGCTGACACCTGTCTGTTTCTCTTCCAGCCAAGGGAAGTGTCGTCCTGAAGTACGAGCCGGACCCCACGTAAGTGCGGGCGCCCGTCACTGGGGGTGTGGATGGCCGTGGGGCCTGTCGGGAACGTTGCCCTGACGGTGGCCTTGTGGGAACATGAGGACAAGTATCACTGTACGGCATCTTCTTCCAGAACGTTCAGCTTCTATTCAGAGAGCTAAATGCGCAGAGCTGCCTCTCCGCGCCTGAGAAACGTGGTTCTGACTTCTGTCTCCCACGGAAGGAACGTGGAGGCTGAACAGTTAGGGCGCACAGTTCTTCGTCCCTACCCAGGGGTCAGTCGCTGTCCCTGGGTTACCTGTCCCGCGTCAGGCAGGGTGTGGGGCCTCGTCGGAGGGGACAGACCGACAGCTCGAGTGACTGCTGTTCATGGAGCTGAGGCATCCACGCAGCCCTCGGGGGCCTGGAGACCCTGGGTCCCGTGGGCAGCGCCTGCGGGAGGGGCGAGGAGCTCGGGGCATGCCCCGCGCACGTCCCTAGGTGGGGGGCTCAGGATTTGCACCCCGGGCTGCTTCCTCAAGTAAAATCCCAGTTCCAAGAGGAGGAAGGACATGGGGCAGCAGAGGGCCTTGGGGACAGCCTGGGTGGGGCCACGGCCGTGTCCTGGGAGGTGGTGTCTGCTCTGACTCTGGGCGGTGACAAGGGAGCTGAGAAGCACTGATTCTAGGGGGGCTGGCGGAGGGGGTCCCGGGCACCGTGCATGGTCCCCGCGGCCTCCGGCTGCTGCGAAGACAGTGGCGGGAGCCCGTGTGGCTGCGGGGTGGGCGGGGCGGGTGCCGGGACGAGGGTTGGTGTGTTTGGGGTGGCGCAGGTGGGCTGGGCTGTGGGGCGGAGGTGCGGGAACGTCCGGGGGGCTTCTGGGGGTTGACTTGCACGGGGGTCGTCTGGTACGGGGGTGGCGAGGGCAGAGCTCACCGGCCGGGCTGGAACGTGCTGGAGTCGCAGGCAGGCCGCCGCTCACGCTTTGGGAACCAAGGGGACAGGCAGTCCTGGGTGTGGACCTTCAGGGCCTGCGAGCGTGTTGATGCCAGAGCTCCGGAGGGAGGTGTAGATGGGAACCAGAGTTCGCGGGCTGCTGGGCCAGCGTCCGAGGGGCCGCGTCTGTGAAACGGAACCAAAGGGAAGGGCAGGAAGCAGGACAGAGGCGCCCAGGCGCACACTGAGCCGCGGAGAGCCCGTGTAGACGGCGCTTGCCCGGTGTCTGCTGTGCGCATGGTGGAGACGGGGGCTCCGGGGTGCGCGGCTGGGCCAGGAGACGTCCGCTGCTGGGCTCCTGGAAGATCCTAGAAAAGGAAAACGGCCACTGGTGTGTCAGGAACAAGGGCGGTTTGGCAGAACCGCTCAGACAAGGACCTGGAAATGGTTTTTGAAGGTAGTGACGCCAGGCGCTTTCCCGCGCTGACCCGCGTGGTGCGGGCAGGTGCGGGCAGGTGCGCGGGTGGAAAGGCAGCTGCAGGGAATACGGGGAAAAGCAGAGGGAAAGGGAGTGGGAGTTGGGGAATTCTGGTTGTTTCCTCACATCGTTTTTACCGACGTGCTGTCTGTGCTTCACCCTGGGAAGGATGGACGGGGGCGAGTTTCCCTCTCCTGGTAGTGGTTTGTGTCTCGTGTTGGCTCAGCCCCTTTTCCTGTTTGTTTCTTTGGTGGTTTTTTTATGTGTTTATGTGTTTATTCATTTATTTATTTAAAATTTTTTAATGTTTTATTTATTTTTGAGAGGGAGCAAGAGACCGCGTGAACAGGGGAGGGGCAGAGAGAGAGGGAGACGCGGAATCCGAAGCAGGCTCCAGGCTCCAGGCTCCAAGCTGTCAGCACAGAGCCCGACGCGGGGCTCGGACCCGTGAACCACGAAATCATGACCTGAGCCGAAGGTGGACGCTTAACCAACTGAGCCACCCAGGCGCCCCTCTGTTTGTTTTAACCTGGAGTGGGAACTCCCCTGTGTTCCTCCCTCCGCCCACGTCTGACGCCTGGCGTCACGTGGCTGTGGGACGTGGGGTTAATCGAGGGGGATTTAGACCAGAGTCACGTTTGAAAGGCAGCGATGATTGCGTAGTGCTCGTACTGGGCATGTGAGCTGGACCATCCCTGCCGTCTCAGCCGAGGAAAAGGCAAGCAGGCGGGCAGGTCTGTGAGGCGGATCGAGTGGATGGGGGAGCCAGTGACAGTGTGCTGGTGTGCGGGGGGCCCGAGCAGAGGCGGGGTCACCCGGACCCACGTCAGGGAGCGCCGAAGCGGGGAGAGAAAGGGCTCTGCCACTCAGAAGGCGCCTTGTCTGTGACGGGTGGGGAGGCCCCGGGCAGTGTGCCTGCTGTCGTTAGTGTGGGGCCTCACCGGTGTTCACACTCCAGATGGAAGGATCTGGAAGCTCTAGCATTGGAAGTGTATGTGAACTCTGTGGATTCGGGGGTCGTTCCACTGGGCAGTGTCCCTGCTGTCCGACAGTGTGGGGCCTCACCGGTGTTCACACTCCAGATGGAAGGATCTGGAAGCTCTAGCATTGAAAATGTATGTGAACTCCATGGATTTGGGGGTCGTTCCACTGGGAGCTTCTAGAAGGAAAACTTGGCCAGCCTGAGGATGCAGAGAATATTTAGGGCGTGAAGGAGGCGCCGACCATCCTTTGAGAAAACCTCCCAAAGGGTCACGGACTGCGGTGCCTCCCTGTGGTTTGCGTGGTTTGCACGTGCCGTCCTGGGGAAGGTCGCGTCCTCCCATGTCTAGATGATGTGGGGAGGACGCTCAGTGCTCACACGCAGCCGTTCTGTCCGTAGGAAACCGGACGCCCTCCAGTGCCCCATTGTGTTGTGCGGATGGCGGGGGAAGGCCTCCATTCGGACTTTCGTGCCCAAGAACGAGCGGCTTCATTATCTTAGGATGATGGGGCTGGAGGTGCTGGCGGAGAAGAAGGAAGGGACTGTCCCAGCGCATGAGGGCACGGACGGTTCGGGGCCGCCCGAGGACGAGGACGCGGAACCGAGGGCCGGACACGGCGCGGAGCCGGCTGCCAGCGCGGACGCCACCCCAGAGCCCGACCCGGCCGAGCCCGACCCGGCCGAGCCCGGCCTGCCCCGGTGAGGGGGCTCCACCTCGGTGTCCAGACCCCGACCCAGAGCTCCTGACCCGTGAAGCGCGGATTCGTGAACTGGTGGGCAGGACAGGATGGTCTGTAAACGGCCTCAGTGCGGCTTTCGGAATGTTTTTTTAGCCCGTTAGAAATGGCTCAGTTTACTGTTTGCTTGGCAAAGCTGGGTCCACGCTGCCTGTTTCAGGCGGTGGACTCTTAAACTTCTACCCAGAAGCAAAACTGCCCTGGAAGGAGTTTTCGGGTCCCTTCTGTTACGCCTGTATCGGTCTTAATTCTTTCTTTTAATTATTATTTATAGAAAGACTCTGTAACCCCCGAATCACTGGAAGACCCTTCGGTAAACTCTAATAACCATGTGAGCTTGCACGTCCGCAGTGTGACGTCCGTGTGCGGTGGGCTGACAGCTGGAGCCTCCGGCCACTTCTGTGCCTTCGTGATAAACGTCCAATAAACTTTTCTCCCAGTAAGAGCTGTCTCGGGGGCCGTGATACTGCTTTGGAGGGTTTTGTGTGCTCTCGTGGGATGGAGTGCTTTGCGCTTTTAGTGTGTAAGTGGGGCCGGGATCCTCGGAACATCTAAATAAATCGTTTACGATGGGGGGGGGGGTGTGAGTGTGTGTGTGTGTGCGCGTGCGCGCGTGACTCGTTTTACCTTTCACGAGGCCTAAGGAATAAACTGACCTTTGGGCAAATGGATATGGTGGAATTCACACATTCCTGGCGGGGTAGAGGATGTCACGGCGCCCTTCCTGTGGCCGTCACCCTCCTCCTGCCCGGCGCCGTCAGGTCAGCGCTGGTCTGCGCAGGGGGTGGGCGCCGCGGGGCCCTTTTCCTCCATCGCTTCCTAAGTTCCTGCCGCGCGCGGGCCAAGGTCCTGGGCCTGGTGGCGCAGTTTTGCACACAGCGTGACAGTTGTGAGAAGAGTGCACGTCCCCGTGTCCTCGCCGGCCCGGTTCCTAACGATCGTAGTTGATCGTCCCCTCGTTCCTGCCCCTCCCCACCTCCTTGGATCACTTGGAAGCAAAGTGCATCCGGCAACATTCGAACGATAAGGACCTTTCTTCTTCGTGGAAAACGACCGCACGTCGTCGCTGAAAGCGGAGGCGCCTCGTACGCAGTTGCAGCACAAACATCGTCGACCCCAGACGCCCGTCGGGTCCTGGGACCCTGTTGGCCTGGCGGTGGCCCGTGCTCAGCGGCAGCCTGCCGCCGTCCAGCTGTCCCGCCTTTCCAGTCCCTTCCGATGGGGAGCGGCTCTCGGTCTTCCGCAGTGATGACGTTTTCGGGGGCCGCAGGTCAGTTACTGCGTGGACCGCTTCGGCTTCCGTTTGTCTCCTGTGCCCTCGTGGTTTGCGTGCTCGGCAGGAATGCTGCAGAGCGAGGCTCCGCTCTCACCGGAACGTGGGACGGGGCCCCCGTGGGTGTGTCTGCCTCCTGGTGACAGGTTTCGTGCGGTTCCCATGGTGCGTGCCGGCCTCATTTGTCCCCGGGAAGGGCCCGTATTCTGCAGGACTGCCTGTGCCCCTGGTCCTTATCCCCCCTGGTCCTTATCGCCCCTGGTCCTTATCCCCCCTGGTCCTTATTCCCCCTGGTCCTTATCCCCCCTGGT